>JAZHYW010008892.1:107500-358427 GCA_037355805.1 Ixodes ricinus | reverse complement strand
TCTAATAATTAAATTTTATTGCGCTCGAAACATCATGCTATCTATCAAACGATAAGAATGACAAAAAGCTGCGTAGTGTGTATGTTTTTTATTTCCAAATAAAGTAGTAGAATCTAATGAAACCTCGCTGCTTCTTATTAAATGGCAGCGATTACTGAATTTATTTGTTCACGTTCTTACTAACAGCACCTTAGTTCATTTAATGGCTATATTTTTAGTGTGTACACTCCTGTTTATGACTGCACTTCGTACTTTTCTCAAGCATCTTCCAACACCACGTACGTCTTCGTTACTTTTAATACATTCGTTTATTTACATATACTGCTCCCCTCGTCCAGGCTGTCAGGCACACACGACACACACACACGCGCGCGCACACACGCACAGCACACGCACGACAGCGCACGCACACACACACACACACACACACACACACACACACACACACACACACACACACACACACACACACACACACACACACACACACACACACACGCACACACACACAAAGTATAAAAAGAGGCCCCTTCTATCCTAGTTCGTGGCCCACCAGTTACTCTCAGACCCAGTTTGGACCCACGGGCGGTCAAAGAGAAATAAGTGTTTACGTCTCCCTTCGCCAGCCATTTCATCGTGACCTCAAAGCGAAGCCACAAATGTCAGTCGCGCACGCCCTTTCATCCTTTTCGAGGAGCAGTCGTCTTCGGCACGTTTACAAGTCCACCGGAAAAATAATCAATATGATGTTTGAAGACCCCGCTTGCTCTCGTTTCAAGGGGGCATCCTGGCACCAGTATATCAAACTTTGAAAGCGGAGCACGCGAAGCTTGAAGGACACGTCTTCGGACGCTGCGACGCAGTGAAAAAGGAGCTCATTTCCAGAAGCCACCAAACGTACGGGGGACGAAAGGAAATTGTGGGACGCAACGGTCTGAGATGGAGTGCGCAGCGCGTCGCTTTGCCAAGGGACGGAAGGTCAAATAGACGGAAGCTAGTCGGGTACGTTTTTTTTTTCTTCAGGTCGACTCTTTTTAAAGGTTTTACAACGTCGCTACATGCCATTTCGAGAGGCCTGGAGATTTTTCGAGCAGAAGAAGACAACATAGCAATTAAATTTGATTTCGATTTATCTTATACTTGGGAGTTAGTGGCATCACCTGGTAACCGATACTTCAAATAGAAGAATAATGAATGTTAACCGTGCTGAATAAACCTGAGGGTCTGGCGTTTGGAGGGTTTGGCGTTTGGACTGTTTAGAGGTTGCCCCTTTGTGTTGGTGGTGGCTGATTGAAGGGTTTGGCGTTTAAACTGGTTAGAGGTTGCCCTTTCTGTTAGTGGTAGCTGGTTGTGCGCTATATAAGAAGGCAGACTAAATAAACCTGGTAGCCGAGTTTGAGACGTCCTCCTGTTTTTTTCTGTTCCTTTGACTTGTAAGTTCTTTTATGTCCCAGTCTCAGGTTTATTCAACATGGTTAACATTCACCAGCTCACCTGCACCTTTACTATAGTATCAATAATGAAAGGTAGGTAATATGTATGCTCGAAAAAATATAAAATTTGCAGCCCTGTCCTCAAACGTAGTCAAAAATAGTGAAATTGTACTCTGCGAAAGGGGCCTGAGGTGTTGAGCGAGCGCGTTGGCACGTATGCTGGAAGGGAGCGCAGAAGGGAAGAGAGCGCCGCTTCTAAGGAAATGGCGGTCGCGAATTAGCAGGGTCAAAACTGATGAGTATGATCGCGAGAGACACGAACTTCGCGTTGACCTCCCTCTGGAGCTTCGGGTTCGGTACGGCTTTTTTATCAAAGATTTTCTTCAGAGACACGACGATTATCGCGCAGTCGACATATAGAATGAGCACAAAGTTCCTCTACGCAACATCGCTTCGAAGCGACATACAATAGATTTTGTGTTACCACTGCCTATGCTACGAACTGTCTCAGTGTCTCTGTGGCAAAGCGTCGGCACAGGGATCCCCAGTTGGAGGGTTCGAATTCCAGCCAACGTGTCCGCAATCTGACGGAAGCTTAATGCGGAAAAGAGAAGTGTAACCGAGCTTTCAGTTGCGCGCCAAAAAAAAAGAAGGTTCCCACGTGGTCAAAATGAATCTTCAGCCCTCCGCTGGGGCGTACCAGATGCTCTCGGTTCGTTCGGTCCGTAAACACTGTCGAATTTCGTAGCGTGAGCTACACTGGCCGAGGTTGAGCAGTTTCGCGTGGCTCGCATAATGAGCCGTGCTCCATGCTGCGCATGCGCGAAGAGCAGTGACGTCACACGGCGCACAGCTGGCGCGCCGGAGACGCCGCCGCCGCGCGCCTCGCCGGTCTGCGCATGCGCGAGGAGCAGTGACGTCATACGGCGCACAGCTGGCGCGCCGGAGCCGCCACCGCCACCGCCACGCGCTCCGCCGCCACCGCGCGCGCCTCGCCGGTCTGCGCATTCCAGAGCAGTGACGTCATAGCCGCGGCAGATGCACCAGCGCCGCCGCGTGCCCAGCTGTCCGCCTCCGCTGCGCAGTAGCCAAGTCTGACGCTGCACCGGAGCCGCTTGATAGCGCCCCTCATTTTGTGCGCATAAGCTCACGCTAGCGTATATCCTGGCATAGCCGAGCTAAGCCACCGCAATTTTTTGTCTTTGCTACGCTCGCGTTTTCGGGTATTCCCGCACAGCAAGACTCACAACGCGCTCAAAGCTCTCCGGCTCGCCACGTAAAATAACCGTGCCTTCACGTCGAAACTTTGTGTCAACCATTGTTTTGAGCTATACGCACTATAAGCCACTTTCAAGGCAACAGCTTTGCCAATTCCCATTTTTTCTAGTCTAGAAATCTGTGATAGTCACCGACAGAGTGAGAACGGCAGAGAGGGCCTTCAGCAGCCCCGCCTCCAGAGTGAGCTTCCTATATCTTCGATAGTGCTTCTACGTCTTGTGCACCTCGAGCACGTGCGCGCAGTCAAAGCACTGTGGAAGACATGGGGCGCGTGCTGAAGGCTGGGCGTTCAAAAGAAGCGCCATGCCGTTCCTATTCTGTCAGTGACATTATATGACGTCATATATAACGCAGACATAAGAGTGCACATCCGAAGCATTTCGGGTACCCCGTGGAACAATGGATAATCCCCTGTGGGTTTCCCCAACGACAGAGTAGTGAAAACGGCGTTTATAATTAGACCTCTACCTAAACAGTTCTCGAAGCCGGTTTTCTTTTTCGGAGGCGCTAGCTGCACTTAGGTGGTCCTTAAATTCCTAATATCCTAATCAGCTTTAGAACGGGGCCCCAAAACTTGGGCGATTAATGGAAGGGCCTCCGATTACCCCGTGCCTCCAGAGAGCCCCATCTCCGGGGAAAACGGGATCCCTTTTCGATATGTCCGTCGCGCAGCGCCAACCCGACTTAGGGATGTACGCGAGGGGCTGCTCCTGTCTCCCGGATATAGAACCGTTCCCCCGCTCGTGTTCTTTCCGCGCGGCAAGCGCTAACTGGTTCCGTCATCCGGGCCAAATGACGCGTAATCGAATAAACGGGCGGGCGGTTATCGGTGGCCCCGTAGATCCTGTTAAAAGGACGGGGGCAACTCCGTCGACTACGATCGCCCCCAGAGGCCGAGCAGGCTGCCAGACGCTTTGTGTGTTCATCCTGCCAGTGAGCTCAAACTACCTGCGACGGCTCGCTGTGTCCGAAGCCGATGGGGTCTGAACATTGCGAAACGAAGGAAGACACCAGAGTGAGGCGTCTCGAGCAGACCTCGAGATGCAGGGAACAGCAAACCAGCTGTCAGTTACGGAGCGTCCATGTCTGCCCTATATTGCGCTTAAACACCTTCAGTTTTCTTGTCATCTTAACTAACTTTCCTAGTAGTGCTTGATCAAAAACGCGTTCTTTCTGTGACCAGCTTGAAAGGCTTCTGCGATGAAAAAAGAAAGGTCGTTAAAAGCGCTTATTTGACGTGTGTACGGGCTGTGAGATGTGTTTCACTCTATGTGGTACGAGGCATCAGGAGTGAAACTCATAAAAAGAAGCCTAATTTATTAGTTTTTTCTTTGAAACACACGGAAGAAGGTGAGAACTGTGGAGAGCTGAGCTCGGTATGTATGCCTCTTCTCCCAACTCTGTTTTTACGTCCAAGAAGTTTGCAGTTGGTAATTTACTTAAGGGACTACGAAATAAATTTTCGGCTGGGATAAATTGAGATTCTCCTAATCACACATCGTTTAGTGCGCCCATATAAAACTAGTGCACGAGCATGAGAAACCTAAAACCTGCAGTTCGTTACGAAAATAGAAAATAAAAAATAGCGGACTATTTCGTACCTCCTTTGTTTCGAAAGTTCTCCGCCTTTTCACTGTGATGCCATCCGGGGTGCCGAAGCATGTCAGCGGAACCCAGACAACGCAATGAACACGAGCACTGCGTTACGCCGTTCGAATGCGTGATGCGCTCGTCAACACTCAATCCGTCGACAGAATATCTGAATTCCGCGCTTCGTCGGTCAATGTGAGTGCCTGTGACGCGCAACTTAGGTCGACTCTACTTGATGGCGTAATAATCGACAAGTTGCTCATGGTCGTGCTTCAAGAAGCGACATGGTGGCAAGCTTGGAGCTTGATCATCGCCTCCGGTGCCCAACCAGGTCACGACCAAGTGATTTTTCATTTCGCTTTTTAGTCGATGATTACACCTAAGAAGGAAGAAGTTGAAAAATCATTTCATGGTTCCTTTAAAGGGCAACTCCGGCCAAAACTCAAAATGAAATAAATTACTGGTATCGCTGTAGTGACACAAAATACGACCCCAGCCAAAATATTACGTCAGGGGGACGCCGCATCCTCCACTAATGCCGATAATAAAAATGCGACCCGGCGCGAGCCGCTGCTCCTTAGCGGGCGGCCAGCGGGTCGCCGATCGCTGAAGCAAGGTTGGGCCGTGACGTCTGGATCGTTCTCTTCTTTTTCCTCCGGTCCGAACGGGCGCATCCGTTGCGCGGTCGAGCAGTGTAAAGTGCTGTTCATTGAGAGAAAGAAGGAAAAGAAAGTGTTCTTTTCAACTTGCTAACGTTCTCTGTTTTCCTCTATCACCCACAAAAGCTTTTGCTAGCTTTGAGAAAAACAGTGTTGGCCTATAGAACATTAATTTTTTATTTTGGAGTGCGGCAATTTTTTTTATATTTTTACAAATTAGATTTACTACCTAGACGGACTTTTGTGGTAAATTAGTGTCGTAGCTTACAAATCCGGCTTTAACGCGCCTGAGGAAAAAATAACGAAAAAACAGACGTGTACAGCCCAGCACACGTGTGTTCGGGCGCCGCGGCCCGCGCCGGAGAGCCTCAAAGCTTCGTGTCTGGGACTGACCCGCAGCGCGAAAGCGAGAGGGCCCCCAGTACTGTACGTCACTGGCAGCGCGGCGTAGAGCAACGCCGCTCCATCTACGGAGCCCCGATGACAATTTAGGCCTAGCGACGAGTACGGAAGACCGCACGCACGGCGACAGCCGCCGAGTACGGCACCGAACGAGTTCACGGGTTTTCCAGTCGCTAGCTTTTGGGTATACGCACTAACTCTTGCTACATATGCTGGATAACTACCGCGTATACAGAATTAAAACAAAATCAGCTTACCTCCTATCTTGAGACGGCTAGCGCAACAGAGGTAGGTGCCGCTTGGCCGGCGTACTCGTTGAACGAGAACGATCCTGACGTCACGTTCACATAGCGGCTGATTTCCAGTGTTGCCGGGGCCTCGAGCGGCTAGTTTCGGTTTTGTAGACTGCGCCCCAAACAAAACTTTGAGGCGTCGATTACACCTTGTAATTCAGGGACGCTGACTGCGCTAAAGAAAGTAATAATCCCAAAATCGAAAGTATGGACCGGAGTTGCCCTTTAAACAGAACAAAAAAAAATCATTTCCTAAAGACCTAACTAGGCATAAACCTTTAAGAATGTCTTGTTAGTTAACTCGATCAGCAAATACTTTTTCCTGTTCAAGTAAACGACGGAGCTTCCACTTAAAGGCCGAACTGCAGAACCGTACTTTGCTGGGAAGAAATCCAGTTCCCAGTGTTCTGGTCTCAGTTCCCCCTCGCACTCTTCTTTCCTCCTTTCCCCACAGGAGTGTGTCGCCGAGCTGCTCCCCATAAAATTAAGGAGCGCCTTCCTCTTTCTCGAATAAAAAGGAGGAATCTTAGGAGAGTTCTCTCCTTTCTGGCCGCTCGTCGGCCTTTAAGGGAATTCTCTTTGGAAAAGTGGCGGCGGTCAAAGCAGGTCACGGCGGGGCCCCGGCCGCCTCTCTTCGGCCCTCGTCGAAGGGGCAATCGAAGGCAGCTGCCGACGTGGTCCTCTGTCGGCGCCGTTCGGGTCGGCTGCAACGCGGCCGGTGATTAAGTCTCTCCTGTCCCAGCAACGTTCGCCTGCAGAGCTGGCAATGTGCGGAAGCAGCAAAGTGCTCGCTCGTGGGGCACGGAAGCCGCCGCTTGCGGCCATGCACTACAGGGCCCAGTTAGCAGATGTAGGAGCGAGAGCGGTGGAAGGAGAGGAGGTTAGGGTCCGCCTTTATTGAATAAATACATAAAGAAATAAAGAAACAAAACGAAATAATAAAAAGAATAATCTCTGATTGGGCGAGTTATTTTAGGTCCCGAATGGTCAAGTGTTAGGTTAGACCCAATATTGAGGCATTAAGTGAACAATAAAATATGATTTCAGGAGACCGTAACTTTCGGTCCTTGTTTACTGAAAATTATTACCCCCCCCCCCCTCCCAAGTTCTCATTTCTAGGCATGGGGAGGATTACTAGGACTTCAGTGTTAGATCTAAGCTACGGAAAATAATTTCTCTTTGAGATCTTGAAGTAGCATACAAAAAGTATGTTAAAAAATCCCTCTCGCAACTTTTGATAAACTTAGTTGTCATGAAACTAAAAATCTATGCGAATATTTTTTTTAAATATATCATTTAATGAAGGTAATGAGGGAGCAATTAGCATCCAAAACAATCACTTGTTATTATTATCGTTTTGTTGTCAATGTAATTATCCTATTAGCGAATAACAACGTTCAAGCACGAATTATGAAGTAAGAATCGCGAATATATTATGCCACGTCCGGCGTTTTCTAAGTTGTGAGTGAGTATGGTTCCCGTATACTCAGAAATATCATTTAGACTATTAACGTTTTGTCTATTGCTTCCGACTTTCGAGAAGTCTCATTGCTCGTGTGAATTTTCTGTACTTGGAAACATCAGTCATACATTTTGCGTAATGTATTATGCACTGAAACTTGACGCGCGTCGTTCGAATTTTAATTCGTTTTTTTCTACAGCATGTAAACAAACGATTTTAAAAGGAAACTAAAGTTGTTGTGTATTTGAGAAAACACACACACACACACACACTTAAGTCGTTTTCATTTTGCCTCCAGGATTACGAATATCAAAATGATATTTCAGATTGATGCGCCCAGCAGACACAACAGCACTTTCAATATAGCGCTGAAGGCCTTCCTTCCCGGCGCGTTCGGTGGGACAATTGTGACCTAATACACTGAGATATGGTGACTATAAGGGAGGTGTGCCGAACAGAAAATCGACAGCATGCCACTTGTTCATGACGCCGATGGCACCGGTAGCCTGCGCCTGGTGCCATCACGCGGGGCACAATGGCACCAAGCGTAGAAGTGTGTCCTGCATGAGCACGCGGGGTACGAGACGCTCTCGTGCCCCTTGACGCTTCACGCCACGCCCCTTCGAGCAGAAATGCACCGGTATCTAGAGTGCCTTCATACGAGCGCGCGCTTTTGCTTGAGTGGTGACATCTCGGCCATTTTTACGCCCAATCGTTTTTATGCATTTTGAAGTGCGCGCATTCCGGTGTCACTGGCTCGAGCGCGTAGCTTTGGCTAATGCATAGACGCCATTTCTAGCGCCCAGGTCACGCACCGAGTGCGCGAGAGCGTCACGCGCTGACACATTCAGTGCAACAATGGATGTCTTCACCCTGAGACAGAACACGACATGTAGAGCACTCTACCGGTATCCTGGTTACAGCGCCACTTTTTTGTCATGAAGCGGCGGCACGTAGAACTACCCATAAACGCGGAGCGCTCGGTACACCTACCCCTATAGCCACCGTAACTGAGATGTCAGCATTTCCGCACTTGTTCAGAAGCCTCACCCGAGCAGCTGAAAGCATGGCACGCGTTTCCTTACAAGCGGCACGCGCGTGGCAGTTGAAACCTCGGGTATGACGTCACACCGAGCGGTTGGTTTTTCGCTCTCTCTCGCGTCTGTGAATATATTCGCATCAAATGTTCGTGATATTTAAATTCATGTCGCAAAGAATACGCTAGAATGTACCTATAGGGCCTCCTGCGTTGCCCAGGGGGTGCTGCGAAAAGGGGCTTTTAGGCCTTGTTTTGGGTAGTACAAACGTGAGCGTCTCAAACTGTCAGGCATGCAGAAGCGTGCCTGCTCTGGTGCGGAGCGCGAGATAACGAGGAAAGTACAAAGAAACAACAAAAATCCGAACGCCGTCAAAGCTAAGACGCTAAGAGCGCGAGCCATGAGATGCCATTTCACGCGTTCCAAAGTAGACATGACAAAGAAAAGAAAAACGAGAGCGTCGCGACACAGGTGTTTCGAAGTCACCGCCCAGAGATAAGAGACGCGTACCCTAGCGGTAGTCTCATGAATTTGGCACTTTTGATTGTCTTGCGGCGTTCAGTCTGGCCGATTTTGGCGTCCAAGGGTGTTTTTCGTTCTTCAGCACCAGGCATAATTAAAAAGCTCGACCAACGTGCCATAAGTAGTGCGAGGCTCAATCAGGTGAGCTTGTACTACCCAAAACGAGGGCGCTACAGTTTGCTCAAAGCTTCAGCGCAGAAGGCCTATAATACCCTCGTTATACGGGCACACTGAATGGCAGTTACTTCAACGCACAGTTAGTGCACAATACTTGCGGACAACAGTCTGCGGCTACAATCTATGGAAGAACGTGCGCTCGGGCATCTTGAGCATGCACCCACCAAAGTAGTGCACGCGCGCTCTTCACTTCTTTTGAAATAGCTGTCGGCGAGTATAGTGAGGTAACTGCGGTGCCGCGTAACAGCAGTTAAAGCTGAGTTGAGTGCGGTTAATAGGAACCCGGGTAACGGCGGCATCACTCGTTTTGTTTGAAGAACCTCTGTAGCGCGACCGCTGCTTTATTAGGGGCGACCAGGTCACTCGAGGCAGCACGAGCGCGCCGCATTTGCTTTTGCTTATTCAGTACTTTCTCTAGTTCGCTAAACCGCCACCGCGTTTTTTGGTTCTGTAGCTCATTACACTAGCAGACGCTTTCGCGTGTGTATCTGTGTGTGTCCGCTCTTCGACCGGCGACGTTCTGAGGATAATCGGCTGTATTTTAAGGACGTTTCTCATCGTTATTGCGATTGTACGTTCGGTAAAGAGCTACAAGCTGATCTAGACCGCAATTTTCTCTGATCAAACGATAACAAAGTTCTCCTAAACTAAACCAAACGAGCTACCATGTACATCACTGCCTCGCGCGAACCTTCGACCCCTCTAACACTTTTCCTGAACCGATTGGAGGTCCCAAGAACAACGCATATCCACATCCTAGATGTCATCATCGACCAGCATTTCGATTTTTATCGCTTTGTCCAAAACGTCGTGTCCGTGGAAAGGTGACTCCTTGGCTTCGTCATTCTGTCCCCAAGAAAGCCAGTCCCGATGTGCCCAGATTGCTGTTCACAGCCCTGGTGTTGCCCAACCTGGAGTTTTGCTGCTCGGTGTGGGATTCGACAACCAGGCAACTTGTTGCCTCCCTCGAGTCGGTGCAACGTCGCGCTTCCTACCTTATTATGAGGCGTCAACTTGGCCTCCGAACACCATCCTATCGAGCACTGCACCTCCTCCATTCAGTCGGCAGGGATTCGCTTCAACATCGACGTCAAGTAGCGACCACGCGGCTCCTAGCCACTTTTCTGCTACCGGACTCCTCGCTTCCTTTTGCCTCCTCCCTGCGGCGTACTCGCACTGGTGGACTGCAGCCTCTTTTAACCCGTACGCTTCGTCACTAGAACTCCTTCGCACCCCGTCCAGTGCAACTTTAAACTTAGATACCGCCCCCCCCCCCCCGCCCCCTCCCGCCAGTCACCAGCTCACTAGCAATCAACAGTGTCTCACTTCGAGCATTCACCAAGAGCGTGACGGCCCACCTGCGGAGCATCTATCTCGATTTTTTTATTTCGATCACGGATGCACCATCCTCGTAAACCCTACTGATGCTTAGCTCACAATACTAACCATTCTGCTCGAGAAAACTATAATATAGTGACTCATATTAACTTAATCTATTCACACTATGTGCTAGCATTAGCGCCTGCCAATTGAATGCGACAGAAATTATCTGAAACCAACGTTATTTCCACACGTTCCCATTGCCTTCCATAGCGGCCGCCGCGCTTTTGGTGTAGAGCTAGGGCGGCGCCTAGCAGGACACTCGGACCCTCCAAGCCGCTCAGGTGATATTTCTTGGCCCGCGCTCTCCCATAGAGAAACGCGGAGTGACCTGGTCGCCCCTAGAAAGCCGGTCGTGCTCTTTAGCTTCCTGTTGAGACATTTTAGACGGCCCGCAAAAATAGGTCTCTCAACGTATCACGCTGCGAATCACTGCAGAGGTGCAAGCAGGTAAGGAAAGTTTACAGTGAAAAAATAAAAAAATAAAACTTACCTGTTCAAAAAAAAAAAAGAACAAAAAAGACAGGAACTTGTTTTGAGCAATCTACGGTGTTAGTTCGCAAACGACGTACGCGTTGCGAGAAGTGCTACTGACTGATGGCGTATGCCGCGTCGAGGGAGCGCCAGAGAGTCTGTATTACAGAGTGTCCAAAAGCTGGATCGGGATCACGTGGTTTATGGGCTGCGTTTGCAATACGAGCTGCGAGGAGGTGACGAAAGCGTTCATCGTCTGCGAACGTTTCCGCCTTTCCCCTTGTTTCAATCCTTGCCCCGCGAAAACAAAGCGCATCCGAACTTAAGACCAATCGCGGCAAATGTCGGCCATTAAATTGCGAACGTTCCCCATGGTCTGAGAAGGACCCTCTCCTCAATGTAGGCCCTCCAGGGAGCGCCGGCCGATTAGGCTTCTTTTGCGCAATCGCCTGCTGTCACAACCCGAATCGGCCGGCGCACCCTCAGAGCGACGAACGCCATCTGCCGGCAGCACTTCTCGCTACGCGTACATCGTCTGGGAAGTGGCCGCTTCGATTGCCGGGAACAGGCTTCTGATTAATATATTTTTTTGAACGTAGTAAGTGCATTGCTCGATTTTTTCGCTGTAAACGTCCACTATCTGCTTGGCCCTCTGTAGTGAATTTCAGCGCGATACGTTGAGAAACTGATTTTTGCGGGTCGTCGAAAATGCCCTAAACGGCGTTTGTTTACATGTTGTATAGTTCCGTAGAAGCTATAACAAATTTCTGCTATGTGAAAGCAGTTATAAGAACAAGGTTTTGCATGACTTCGCGTAGAAACTTTTTATCTGTAACTTTGCAACCCACATCCCGATCTTTAGAGCAAGCCGGAGCTAAACATTGTTCAACAAGGAGCTGCTCTTGTGGCCATTCTTATACAAAGTGTGCGGGGGAAAAAAACAAATAATGGCCGATATTCCGGGAGGGATCATGCTACTTCCGGTTGGCTGTTGTTTTTGCTTGTTTTTGAGGGCCCTCAGTTTGCAGCGCATACTTTAGAAGTATATTCGCAGAGGGCTAACTGCGGTACCTCACGAAATTTACTTATACAGAATGATAATAATAATAAAAAATGTTTATTTCTCCATCACATCCATGATCGAAGGAGACCGAGGGAAAAAGCTGCATAAATGCAGCTTGACGAGTCCTCGGCCCCCTCCCCACAATCAGCAGCAGTGGCAGCTCCTGATACCTTTGGTAACAAGAAAGAATTCTTGTTCCTCAGTGAAATAACAAATTTTCCGAAGGTATCGTGGGCGCACCTTCAGATCTACCTATTCAACTAGCCTGTTTCATATATATGAGAGCGACGTAAAACCCACAAATCCCTATACGTGTTCAACTATAATTCGTGAACGGCAAGCCGTCGGTGATGGGTACCCACGTACCCCAGGCACCGAAGATATGCGCCGAGTTTCCCCGCAGAGGTCACCAAGGTTTCATTACGCTTCCTTTAGCGCGACGCGAATCTCTGTGTGCGCAATTTTCTAGCGTTTTGATTTGCTTACTTTGGTATTCAATGTTCGTTTCTTAGAGCACCGTGCCAATTGTATTTGTACGTGCCGTAATGACCCATCATTGTACGGAGATAGTCGGTGGAAGTCCGCCGCGGCGCCGGCGCCGCATTCACGTGTTTGTCCCGTTGCGCCATCTTTCGGGAGCACATCGAAGCACTAGCACCGTCTGCTATGCCGTCGTCCTGCGATCTGAAAGTCTCGGCGGCGTCGGTGGCGTCCCTCGTCTTGAGGTAATCGGAACAGCTTCACCCGTGACATTTCGTTCATGCCGGTGCGCATCGGCAACTTAAAAGCACAACACTGGGGCATTTCTAGAACGCAGCTCTCACGCAATTCCTCTCTAGGGAACCAAGAGTCCTCGGACACCCACTTAAACACAAGGTAAACATTGCAGAACCGGAAGTATTTCTATCCCCCAGTCATGACGGCCGGAAGGGCGCGCACACCCTGAATAGAGCTTTTATGAACCTTCGCACATATTGAAAAACCAATCTAACAATATTATTGTGTTTCTGAGTTTAAAAAAAAGAATGTGAAACGCGCATTATCTAGAAGGATTGAAACGCTATAGGCCCGTTCACACACTTGCGTTTGACTGCAACTGACTAATATAAGAACCGTTTTTAAGTCTTTTGTGACTGCTTACGACCGGTTACATTGCTACGCAGCGGGTCGTAAGCAGTCTTATACACGTTACTAAAAAAGTAACATATTACAATTGCAATTACTTTAAGAAAAATGTAACTGTCTACCGTAATCAATTACTGCATCACAAAAGTAATTGGAAAATTACCAGAAAGTTATTTATTATTTTTAACGTTACTTTTTTACTTTTTCTTAGAAAAAACATGTATACACACATTCAAAGTGTTTGCATTTGGTTTCTTTTTGTCATTCACACTTCGTTAAGCTTCAACAGCAGTTGTCGTTCGAAGTTCTCGTCAGTCATCTTGCCACATTTGCTGGTGAAGATATCTGCCGCAACGCTGAGGACCCTCTCGACAGATGCGCTTGAGGGAAAAGCCGTGTTGTAGAGCACAAGCACTTTGTGTCCTGTTCGTGGTTGCGCGGTGCTTCGGCGGACGCTTCCGAGTCCTCTAGGAAGCGAAGCGATTCACAGTTGGTTGACTGGTGCGACCGCCTTTCCCTTTCTAAAGTGTTTCAAGTGGGCGTCGAAAGCGCTTCAGGCCGTTGAGCGCGTTGACATTTGAATCCTTCTGGTATCTCGGTACACTTTTTTAGTTGTTTAGGGGTCAAAAAAGTGTCCAACGTTGGTGCAACCTATACTTCGTTTCAGCGTGAATCCAGACGCAGGTGACGCTACGAGCTAATATGAACAATCAAGCAGCGTCAAAAGCGCATCGTCATGCTGTTCCTCCTGTTTATCTATAGACGTTCTGTCATGGCTGCACCAACATTAAACAAAGATGGCTTAGTGATTTGCACTTTTGACGCTTCTTGATTGGTACCCATTACCGCGTAACGTCGGCTGCGTCTGGACTCACGCTGAAACGAGGGATAGATGAGTCACGCACCGGCAGAGAGTGTGATGTTTCCGCAAGAAAACTAAACTCAAAATTGTTTAGCTCTTTCGGAAACTTATATTTGGTTACTCGTAATTGATTACATAAATATAGTAATTGAATGGCAGAAACGTTACCGGAAAAAAGAAGGTAATTGAAGCGTTAAAACGTTACAATAAAATGTAATTGATTCCAAGTATAATAAGTTACTCGTAACTCGTGACGTGCAAGTCTGGTCGTAAGCCGTCACGAGAGGCTTAAAAATCGCTCTTTTCTCAGTCGGTCATAGCGAAACTCGAGTGTCTGCGCGGGCCGTAATGCTGAAGAAATAAAAGAAAAAAACGGAACGAAAAAAAAACAAAAAAACGACGTTTTGTATTGGTCCATTTGTTCCCCCACCCGTATGTTACGTGGGCTACTATGCTCCGTTTCAGTTCAAGTTCGAACGCAGCCGAGGCAACGCTCCGACGAAGCCAATAAAGCAATACGAAAAATGCACCGTTACAGAGCCTTCTCTTCAATGGGGGTTCTCTTATCACCGGCGGTCACGCACCAGGATTCACTGTGCCTGACTTGCTTAATCGGTCACAGAGAAGATACAAAGGCGGTGAGCGCCGTGACGAAGTATTTTTTGGCGCTGCCTGATTGGCTCCATCGGGACGTCGTCTGCGGTCTCGAACTGAAAGAGTGACAATCGGCGTGTCATCATTGTCAGAACGTGTGTTGACTCGAGACCTTCTCACAGTGACTTGCATTGACGCTGCTCGATGGCGCATCAGGATGGCTCACCGAAGTTTGATGTTCGATTGGAAGGTCGACTGACACTTCAGAACTTGAGAGCTTTTAAAGTGGGAATTTTTCGGACACAACTATAACCTATAGGAGTCATTAGCGAGGACATGGCCTATTAGCGAGGACATGGCCTATTAACAGGCCTTGACACCCGTGTGAAAATGAAGTCATTCAATGAATCAATCTATCAACCAACCACTCAATCGATCAAGCGATCGATCCTCAATTGATCAATCTTCTCGCTCCGTGGTTTCTTTTTCGGCGTTGCTCTCAAGTATTGCAGCAATTTCAGTAGCTAGCTAGAGATAATAATATATACGGGACTCGCCACGACCGCCGTTACTTAAGATTCCAGGGACTATGATTTGCAATACTAAATAATGGGAAAAAAATTAGAAAGACTCTTCTTGAGTGGATTGATTGAGAACGCCGAAAATTTACCGCGCCTATAAATATTTCGTGCAGAAAATAAAATCGCGAAGTAGTTTTTGCAATTTCGACCAACTTTCTATCAAACCAGTAGCGAGAATCAATTAATATTCTTACAAAAAAAGTATAGGATAATTTGTCCGGCCTCTACGGAGCGTCCTACATGGAGGCGTCTGCACGTGGCAGTCTCGGTACGTCTTGGTGCGAGTACCACGGCCTGCGAATAACGGCACCAGCGAGCGACGCTCATCCATTTTTTCCTCTTTGCCACGATGCTCTCGACTCTTTTAGTGGTTCGGACGTGGACATGTTTGATCGGCTGGAGTAATACGGACCAGCCGGTCAACATGACACGCACACACATATTCGTTCAACCAATAATGTTTTTTTTTTCTATCAAATGTGGGCTTTTTTTTTATTGCTCGTACTTAATGGTCAATCTGTTCTATTCGGGGAAAGTTCAAGACAATATTTGCGATTGGAGCGGTGTGGTGTGCTGTTCGAAGGAAATAGCGGAGTCAGTCGTAAACAGACCTCGAACTGACTGTTGTGTCGGATTTAACACCGATGCCACTAAGCCGAGACTTTTTAAGGGCATTTAGCGCTTAAGCCCGTGATGAATTATTCCGTCGATTACTTCTTGAATTGACGCAAAGTCACGCTTTTGAATTATCATTACGATATTGTAATATATGAGACACCTACCCAACTCTCGGGCATCTCTAAGTATCGAGTGCTCCGCGAGGCACATCAAATATAGCATCTTAACAAACGGCACAACCAATAAAATGCAATCCGGAACATGATCCAATATTAATAAAGTTTCTGCGACCAGAGGGCCGGGCACATTCTTGCCACTGAGACGGCCTCACCATTTGGGCCTTCTTGAGTTGCTTAAAGCAAGATCAATGAGTGGTGCTCTGGGTGCATCGCGGAGCAGCAGGCACGTAGGAGCTTCCTAGTAGGCATTGGAATATTTATGCCCCTTTCCGATGCTGGCTGCATAAAGGAGAGAGGCCCGCCGTAGTTGGAACTTACCACTGGTTTTCTCCTGGGTAAAATTGCACTGCCGCTTCACCCTGCGGTAGTGATGATGAGCAAATAGCATTCGGTAAGCAATCGATAATGGGTAGAAGATGAACCGGCCACGCCCATAAAAACAGGCATCGAACTTTTTTTTTTGATGCAGCGTTCAGCTGACGTAGTTGAGCGCTGCTTTACCATTCGGTTGGGGCTTGTGTTGAATCGGTGAAGCACCGATCGAAGGCACTCAGTTGGAACGCGGTAATTTTCTGACGCCAGGTGGAACATCCAATGCTCCCTTCTTGTAGGATTGGCAGCCGCGGAAAAGTCTACTTCCCAATGAGCCTCTTGAGCATTGGACGTTGAGCGAAGCGTTGGTTCTAATGAGCCCAGTCTGTCTCGAAGTACGTATGCGACAACATGCTGCAAAAGGGTAAGAAAGACACAAACAAACATAATAATTTGTTTATTGGAAGGCGCTGGATTACAAAGTGTTTGTACTTCCGGTTAAATCTTCCATTTTAAAAAAGACATTCTGCTGAAGTGAAGTTGAGGTAGCCGCTTGTACGAATCGTCAATGGATCGGAGATCGCTCGAGGTGGAGGGTAATGATGTAAAAGGCACAGGCTTTACAGCATTACATTCATAGTGCGAAGTGCATAATTCGAAAGTGCCGGTAAAACTAGTAACGATTGATCAATATATTTTCACTCGCAGTTTGTAATAATAGCTGGTGGTATATGTCACGATAGAAACCTTGTTCCCTTCCTGGACATACACCTATTTTTAAATCTGTTTTTGGCGTTTCGAGGTTTATATTTGATTGAAAAGTCTCTGCTTGCATCGAACCTCCTGATGACGCGAGCAACTCGGGTGACGTATGAGCTGCTGCAAATCTGAAGTAACGTGATAACTCGGTAATAATAATAATAATATTAACAACCCAGGATAGGTGTTTTGCAGTTTGTATTCGTCGCGAATATACAATAGTCGCCGCCTGGCAATGGGCCTGCCGAAGCATGTTACGTATAATCGCCTGGACCTTGCGAAAAAGGTGGATAATGAAAGACAATAGTGACAACACGGGTTGTACCGTCTCCTATATACATTTTTTAATTTCGTAATTTCGTTACCAATATGATCAACCATCCGCTGATGGAAGTTCTTGATTATTTTTGGAACTGTATCGTAACGATCGTATATGTCCGAAACTGAATCGAACAAAAACGTCCAGATCAATGACGGTGTCTGTGCGCCGCAGAACTGAGGGCGATGAGGAGACGAGACCGCGCGGGGACGTCGAGACGCCGAGCTCTTACTATGCGGAGAGCAAGTCGTCTGCTCCTTGCGCACGAGTTGCGCTGACGTTAGAACGACGCCGAGTTCTGATTGGCTCTGAGTGAAACAAATAGGGGTAGACTTCAAGGCATCTAGCATTGAGGTCTACCCACCATCCTTTCAATCAAAGCCAATCAGGGCTCGGCGTTGTTCTGACGTCACTGAAGCTCCTGCGCAGGAAGCAGCACGACTTGCTCTCGTAAAGCTGGCTGTCGTCTCCGTTCACATTTCGAACGCGGACCGCTGGACGGAGGCGTTCGGCAATCTAACGCGTTCGAAGTGTGTGTAGAGACAAAGGCCGCTAGCTTTGCGTCAACCCACTAATCATTCCAACCAGAGTAAGGCGTCCTGACGTCCCCGAAAGATCTCGTGTCCTTCTCTCGCTCAAGTTTCTCTTCGCATGGGCAACATAACTGCGTTCTCGAAGACATAGTCCCGCGATAGACAGGACCGTTGGCTCCTCAAGGTTCCAGGGCCTGTTGCCACGCTGTTTGACCGCCTCGTCGCTTCTTCCTCGGGAGAGCTCTCCTGTGTCCGGCGGTGGAGCTTTTTTCTTTTCTTCTCCAGCCTGGGTAACAATGATGTGTGCCCGATGCACGTGTCCAGCGCCTGACCCGTACAAAGGCCGAAGGGAGTCGAGCTCATATCCGCTAACGACCGTCCGTTTTTTTTTCTTCTTTCTTCTCGCCTCTTGTGCGAAGCATTCGATCGCTTTTATAATTTTATGCTTACGCTGAGCGCGGTGTCGTACACTGTGTGACGTAAACGCAGTTTCTGTTATGTAGCGTGCGCAGCTGGTGCATTCTACTGAATTCCACTGTGTCGTAAATGTAAGAACTAGGGAATGCTCACTGATATAAAGATCTGCGCCTCAAAACACCTACACCCGTATTCACCAGGCGCGAGTAGCGCCTACACCCGCATTCACCAGGCGCGAGTAGCGCCTGTTTAACCACCGACAAGCGACGTCGTTGACTAAAAAGATCACGTGGCGAGCGATAGACGCCGCTAAGTGAGCGCTTGGTATTCACCGGTCGTGTTTAGGGCCTAGTCGTCTCGCGCGACTAAGAAGTCGACTAACAAATCTTAGTCATGCATGGGGTAGGGCTAGTTTAGCCGGTCTTCAGCGGGTGACTCAGCGGCTCAGCGCCATGGCCGACTCGTATCGCCGCTGACCGCCAACGCTAACGAAACACTTACTGTCTCGGAACGCTGGTGGACACATGTCGAAAGAATTGGAGGAGCAAATATTAGTGTGAATAGCCATGTTCCATGGCCAGAGATACCGCTAAAGCGATCTCAGCAAGGGTGCTGGACGGCGAGAAAAAACGCACTTAAGGGCGCTTCCATATTTGTTCATGTCGCTGGCAATGCGGCTTCCGTATTGCTTCCTTGCGTTTCTTTTAATTTTTCTTTGTAAAACTCTGTCTCGGGCAATTAGTCTCTCATCGTAACTTTTTTCTTCCTGATAAGCATTTAAATATTAGTTTTTACTACGATAAAATACCCATTTACGCAGCGCCGTTTAAGTACGCGTGCGCGTGACCTATTTTTTTATGTCGCTTCCGCTGCTTAGTTCTGACTAGATAGTCACCCGCTCGCTTCGCGCTCGTGAATACCGCAGAACTAGTCGATCCTTAGTCGCTGATTTTTTCTCTTAGTTCGGGACTACTTAGTCGCGATACTAACATTAAAACAGCGCTAGTTAGTCACAACTGGTGAATACGGCTGCTAGAGTAACCGACAGCTCGAAAAGCGCGGCGAGTCCGATAATCTCATTATCGCTGCGCAGCCAATGGGATTGTGGCATCAGCCGACAGGAACACCGAAGTTGGCGATGCAGGCGAGTTGGTTCATGACTTAAGAAATTCGGGGACAGAGCAAAGAGTGCAAAGAGAGGTGCTGGAGGCGCATGCAATCGAAAAAGCTGGCTTCGGGGCACTGCGTCAGCCAGCCTTCGGTTTATCTTCACAAAAAAGAGATAGATTTTATAGATGCATGGTGAGCGACACGCCATTGGCTGTTTCGGCGTTGCTTGGCTTTGTGGTGTTTTCTTGTTTGAGCCGTATTTAATCAAACTTCAGCTGACAGTCAGCGCTTGTCCTGTGTTCTACTCTCGTTGTCCTCGTCTCTTTTGCGCGCTGTTTCCAATTTTTAAAACACCGAACGACCAATCACGAGGCAAGAAGCGGCAACAGAAGGTGCCACACCCCGCGTTTCCTTTGCTGTCAGGGACTCTAAGAGTACGTGGGGTTATATACGACTCTCTGGCTGTGTTTCAAAATTTACTCGATCTTACCCTGGGTAAAGAATTTGTACCTTTGGTATTCCAAAAACCTACCCGCGTCCAGCGTTTGTCTATCTGCGTGTCACCTGACACGACCCTCCGGATTAACTCGAATTTATTTGAGTAAAATTTGGAACACGGCCCCTGACTGAGGCTTGATAACGTAAGAATATGGGCCACACAACCTCGCAGAATATCTAGATATATAAATGAAGCGTTTTACAATCGGCTACACCGTCGTGACCTATGTGCAAGTGCAGAGTCAATCGTCATTATCAAATGAGAGTTTGACTTCAGAGGAAAACTACTACAAGAGGGTTGGACCTATTTGTTTGACACCGCATTCTCCGAGTTATGGCGTGGCGAGGCAAATATATTTTTCCTGCCTCAAATCTTTTCTCGCTTTCTCATTTAATTTCACTGTTTATAGAATTCGGATGAAATAAGAGTCGCCAATAAGAACTGTACACGATGCCCCTCTTCGTGTCTTCATGTTTTCTTGAAGTGCTTATTTCCACTTTGTTTATTACGAATACTGTTTCGTCGCTGTATATTGTTAGAGTATTGTATAGTTCATTTTATTAATTATTTCTGCAAGAATTGCCTTTGAGTAATTAATGTAGGTACCCGTATGTATAAATAACTTAAATAATTAAATTATCAGACGTGGTTGTAGTGCAACCGCCACTTTTACATCTGTTTTTAGCTGGAATTCCTTTCAGACCAATATCGTCCCAGTTTGTTTCTTTCTAATAAATACAATTTACATAAACCTCTCCTTGCAAAATGTAGTATACTGGCTGCACTAAATGCCTTGACTCTTATGCAACACTTAGAAAATTATGCGGGTTGCTTTATTTTTAATTAGAACGTAAATATATATTTTTATAATCTGTGACTGATACATATTGCGGTTTGTGCGGGTAACGAGGTTCGTGCCAGGGAAACGTGATATGAGGGGTTATTCTTCACGTTACTTCATATTGTAGCGGCAGCAATCCAGCGCTTGAACGGCGCCAAGCTCATGGGACAGGCACGAGCTAAAAACACGAGGTGCCTGGGCAAGGAGCTACACGGACTCTGGGATTCCGCGAAAGGCCCCTCGATGAGCTAGTCAAAAGAATAGTGTAAATATAGTAAATAAATATGTAGAGTGTGATTTACCGAGCCTCCACTCCTACAATATAATTTACTAAAACGTGTTCATCCACTTTTTAAATAATGAAATAAACATATGGTTCCGCATATGACACTTTCTGAGCGTCATGGAAAACCACTTAATCAGTCAATTTCGGATGAACTTGAAGCACGTGGGAAGCGCTGGGAGCGCCAAAGTTACCACTCGTGCAACAAGAGAAGCGGGCTGTGCGAGAACGTGTATGAAAATCTTGTCCGTGTTTTCGCACTGCTAGCCTTGTGCCTATTTCACGAACGGTAGCTTTGACTCTCACTAGCGCTCCCCAGTGCTTCAAGTTCATCTCAAATCTGATTCAGTTGTTTTTAATGACAATGAGCAATTTTCTAATTGGAATAATATGTTTATTTTCACTAATTACAACTTAATTAACACATTTTAGTTAATAATTTGATATATCGCGAGGAATAACCCCGTATATTATATGTCCCCCTGACCGTAGACTAACCTGAACTAACTGTAATGGTGTACCTTCCACGAATATCTTAATATAAATCGGGTTGAAGTAAAATCATACACCCTGTATATATAGCACATCGGGCGGTTCATATTGATTTAGGCTTTTTTCAGAGCGCAGCTCTTAGGCGGCCGTTCCCGGCTTGAGCGGCGTCGCCGTCGCCGTCGGCGTTACCGCGCGTTGCGTTATGGGACGCGTGACGTCACCGACATCACGCGTCCCATAATGCACCTCAACGTCACTGACGTCACGCGTCCCATAACTGATGACGTCACGTGACATCATCTGTGACGATGACGACGACGTCATCAGTGACAATGACGATGACGATGACGTCATCACAATGGCTTCACATCGAGTGACGTCACTGAGGACGTCATCACGATGACATACATGACGTCATTGTCATCGTCAATTGACCTCACAGGGATCACGTGACCCCTTGAGGTCTACGTGACCCCCGGTGAGGTCACGTGACCCTCGTGAGGCAACGGCGACGCCGCTCGGAGGGAGGAGTAGCAGACAGGATGATGAGTTGAAGAGGAGGGAGGAGGGCTATACCCTCCCCTCAGCACCCTTCCCTCCTCCTCCTCAAGAGCTGCGCTCTAATTCGGCGTTACAGGGAGTTGTAAACGGCTTTCATTTTGTTTTTCTGGTCCAGATACCGACAACTTGGAAATTGATATACAAATGTATGTCCATGTTCTCAATATATTCACCCAATGAAATACCACTCCCATACCTATTTTACAGATGAGTAAACTGAGGTTAGAAAGTAAAGTACGTTACATGAGATGTGAGAACACGTGGCCACGGAGCTCAAACTGAACCCATGTCCCCACGAATTTGGAGTTCATGGTCTTAATGTTCCTCCGATGGAGAATAGGAGCCAAATTCACTTGCGCGACAGGTGTGGACGCTTTTCCATACCATGCCAAAAATACGTTTCGGTACGGCACGTCATGTCCACGGCTAGACAACTGCTTCCAGCTCATCAATTGCACTGAAGCCTGAAAAACCCTCGTAGGGTTTTAGCAGGGTCCGGACAGGTGATAACCTGTTCCTAGCCTGCGACGAAGCGTTCATTGGGCTCTACGACGTTTTGAAAGATTGCTGAATCCGACAAGGCGCCGGCCAATCATGACGGTCAGTACGTTCTCTTTTGGAATACGAAGTTCAATGTTCTTTGGAGAGCTCTTCTTAACATTCCTCTCTTGCTTTGACCGGTCTTACGTAGATCCCATTCTTTCATACACGTTTTGCGTAGGAAAACTTTTGGAAGAAAAGAGCGTTAAACGAATGAGATGGCTTCCTTTTTTTATTAATAAGTGTCAGATTATGACCCAGCAATAAATTAATCATTCAAAATTCTAGTTTGGATTTTAACTAAAACCTTATTTTGGAATAATGGCGTCAGCATGGTTTTGCTTTTTATAAAATAAAAAAAATGAATCGAGTAAATGCAGTAACATTATTTTTATTACTTGGAAAGTACTCCAATCACCTGGCATGGCTACTACGTAATACAAGTAATGGGACGACTGGAAAATAATGTACGTTATTCATATGTTGGCCTGTTACTCGCAATCCGTACCACATATCTCTAGCTTTCGCCCAACCGTAATTAAACAGACGCCGGGCAGGTACGAGTTAATCCTCTAATATGACCCGCACAAGTCAATCCGATTATGCGGGCTAATTACGACGAAAGTCAGTCCTCTATATTCACGGGCGCTTTTTTTTATGTCGAGTGCTTTTTTTATTAGCGCCGGTTGCGTTTCGAGCAACAGAATTATTTGCTGATGATATAAAGTCATTTTCACATATTCATTCCGAAAAAGACTGTGAAGCGCTACAATCTGATGTGTTGAGCATTTCTAAGTGGTGCCTGTTAAACCGCTTGCCTTTGAACGCCAACAAAACTAATTTAATCTCGCTAACAAGACGCAATAACCCCTTACTTTAAATACAAGCTGGAAAAGTGTACTATTGCTCGATCTGATTTAGTCAGGGACCTTGGAGTGCTAGTAAACAGTAAACTATTGTTCAAATCTCATGTCACTAACACTTGTGGTACCGGTCTCAAAGTGCTCGGGATGATCTCACGTTTGAGTCGTCACTTCCAGGCAGCTGATAGTTTATTACGCTTATTTTGTGCTTTGGTTAGGCTACGATTTGAATTTGCGTCTGTTGTGCGGAACTTTCTATCACATAGCGATTGCAGACGCATTGAAATGGTACAAAGGCGTGTGATACACGAAGTTTACGATAGGCATTTTAACAGGAGACCCTATTTCGAGTATAATTTTCTTGTTAAAGTTTCGAAACCTCAGAACCCTAATTGACCGCAGGCATTGCCGAGATGTGGTGTTTTTACAGAAACTCATACAAGGTCGTTTCGATGTACCTGATATTTTGAGTAGTACAAGCTTACGTGTGCCAGCTAAACATACGCGACTCTGCGATACGTTTTATCCTGACAAGCAGATTGAAGGGTCACCAATGCATAGAATTAAACTTTTTTGTAATAGCTTTGTGCAGCATGATTTCTTTTCCATGCCTTATTTTACTTTGACTACCGAGTTCTGTCTGTATTTTGTTTTATTATGGCTGATGTGTCGCTCCTGTAGCTCACGTCTTTGAATGTTCAACTCATTGTGACGTTTATGTGCACCAATATTAAAACCTTCACGGTGTTTTGGGCACGCAATAAATACCAATACCAATACCAATACCAACAGGTTCGCCTGGATATTCCTACTTGGCGTGCTGCTGGGAGCAGCTTTTAGAGCGCAGCTCTTAGGCGCCCGTTTCCGGCTTGAGCGGCGTCGCCGTCGCCGTAACGCGCGTCGGTGCTAACTGCGTGGTGCATGATGGAAATTTAGCGGTAAAATTTCCCCGCTAAATTTAGCGGAAAATTTTCCCGCTAAATTTAGCGGAAACTATTCCCCGCTAAATCTAGCGGAAAATATTCCCCGCTAAATCTAGCGGAAACTTTTCCCCGCTATATCTAGCGGAAAAATTTTCCCGCTAAATTTAGCGGAAAATTTTCCCCACTAAATTTAGCGGAAAATTTTCCCCGCTAAGTTTAGCGGGGAAAATTCCCCCTCCTCGTGGTCACGTAACCCCCAGGCCACGTGACCCCCCCCTCCCCGAGGTCACGTGACATCCCCTCGTGCCTTCCCTCTTCCTCAAGAGCTGCGCTCTAATTCTGCGTTACAGGGAGTTGTAAATGGCTTTCATTTTTAAAGAGTGGCTGCGAGAAGCAATAAGATTTGGGGAGACGCTTGTCCGCACTATCCTTTATCTGCGATTGATTCATCGCTATATGCCTGGCCTAACCACCTACATCTTTTACATGGCACATAAACTAGAGTTGACCCTCCGTTGACTAGGTATACCTACTGCCGTTACACCTTCTGCGAATACAATTATACCTACCTGCCGTTACACCTTCTGTGAATACCGGCGAAAACGTCTGGACCAGAAACATACTCTAGGAATTGACGTTCACGGGGATCTTCATTTTGGTTCCAACGCGTCGGATGTTAGTGTGTCGATACACTTTGGATGAGGACAAGCCCACAGTTTTTTCGAACCCACATCATGTAAGAGAACAAGAAAGGAAGAGTGTTGCGACGTGGTCACCAAGGTAAGTTTTCAAAAAATGTAAAGGCTCTCGCGTGAAAACAAGTTGCGTAACTGTCCTGCATTTGTATTAATAATGGGCTACCTCGCTGCTGTAATAGAGCGTGGTTGTGGGCCACGCTTCCTGGTAAGTGGCTTGGCTTAAGAAAAATGGTTATACGCTGTCAGAATCTGGTGCACGCTGCCTGATCGTGGAGCATGTTGAACCTGCCGTGGATAACGCCCCCTGGCTCACAACCCTGCGCTGATTTCTGATATATACCGAGAAAATTTTAGTTTTCAAACTGACTCGAGAAGTCGTGTCATTGCCGCTTTGCATATGCAATGCGTCTACATTACGCGTCTATGCGAAGTGTTCGTTTTTGTAGCACTCCGAACTTTTATACATTTTTAGTGCAGCGACACACCGCTGTGAGACAATGCTGCCTGGTTTTCCTCGTTTTTCCTTCTGTCGTTTCTGGATGTCAATGCGAATGCTGCCCGGGAACGGGTGAGAAAAATGTTGGCGTTCTACTAGTTCTAAATAATATAAAAATGTACAAAAAAACGCATTCGTTACAACTAAAATAGTAAAGAAGATGTGTTACTTGGTCCTGTAAAAAAATTCGCGATGAATTGGTGACTTCATTACTGAAAGGTTGTGCTTGCAGGTAAAGGTCGAGCTCCGTGGATCGGATCTGCAACAAACCACAGACCAACTTCGCCCGGTAGTACGTCTGCTTTGCCTACGATGCCACGCTTTTGTGCTGAGACTACGCGCAGAGTGAACGAAACAAGAAGGACTTCGTCAATGCTCGCAGCATATTCGTTTTTTTTTGTGCATGTAAGATTCCTGCGGTCAGAACTAACAGTTCACACGCAAGCTGATAACTGCTAATCTCAGTACGGAACTGTTTCAAGATTGAGGATGATGTTCGTCCCGATTTTAATGACGGTTGTTGGCTTAGTGGATAACAGTCGCGATGTCAAAATTCTGCAAGGTCGTGACCTGCAGTCTCATACAGCAGAGAGGAAAATGTGGATTCTGTTGAGGAGATCGCCAACGGAGACAGTCGATGTGCAGCGTATTCGACGGATAGATGTCTCAGACACAAACGCCTTCATCATCTACAAAGTGTCAAAAAAAAAAAAACTGCACTGTTTTTTTTTTGTTTTTTTTTTGCGCGAAAATAAACTAGGCGTTGCCGAACGCTCATTTTCCGCTCAAAGGTAGGGCTAGAGGTCACAACCAGATGCCAAATTTTCAGTCCGATCCGATACCTTATTCAAAAGTTATAAGTGATTTTTTGAAAATTTCTATAGAAAAATAGAGCCCATTTTTGCCAGTTTTCTGTTTCTGGCGCCATAGAGCCCACCGCATTAGAATACTCCGCCGGCCGCCATTTTTTCATTGAACTTTTCTGAAAATCACTAATAACTTTAGAATAAGGTATAGGATCGGGCTGAAACTTTGGCGTCTGATTGTGACCTCTAGCCCTACCTTAAGGCAGAGAATGAGCGTTCGGCGATGCCTAGTTTATTTTTGTGTTTAAAAAACCCTGTAAATATTTTTTTTTTGTGACACCCTGTACTACTTGCCAAAGAAAAAAAAAAAGAACTTGGGGATTTGGTGTGACAGAATCCTTGAAGAAGGAATCTATATTGGACTTTCCACTGAGTTCACTTTGCGCGGCTCTTTTAGAGCGAGACCTGTTAGTGGGAACGCCCCTGGAAATCGCATTGTTTTCCTACGCAAAACCGCCCGGCGACGTCATCGATCACATGATCGCTCCCAGCCGCTACCGCCGCTGCTGTGTTTACAAGATAGTAAATATTTTTGTCCGTCAAGCTCCAAGGAGGTATAAATACCCCAAGACCCGACTGGACGTCATGGTCAACGACGCCGGAAAACAAATCCAATCCCAGTCTGCCTTCCGTACCGACGCTGCTCTTAGCGGCTGCTCAATGCTCGGTCTGCCTCCGGTCCGCTACGTTAGGCTTAACCTACGTCTGCTCCGTGCCTGTGGTCTGCTTCGTCAGCCCGCTGTTGCAGGTGGCTTTCGGTACGATCGGCGTACCCAAAAAAGTTTCGACGCGCACGCGCAGGCACAGAACGGCGGTAGGTAATGGACGCCTGCTGGGAGCGGGGCTTCTACGCTATTCTCGAATCGATACCATTCCCAGCGCTCGTGCGTACGGCGCCTGCTATGCTCGCTTTCCATAAGCGCGTCACGTCGACTCGCTCTAGTCGACGCTTTCGGCGCGGTGTCCACAGCGTTCGCTACACGCCCACTTTCTGCCGGCCAGGCGAGTGTTGAACTGATTACAGTAATCAATTACATGTTATTTTAACTTATTAACGCTTCGATTAATTTTTTCTCACCGTAACGTTCGCGGTAATGCAATTACTATTTTTCTGTAATGAATTACAAGTAATCACTTATACGTTTCCAAAAGAGCTAACATTTTAGAGAGGAGTTTTTACGTAAAAAAGCTTTGTCTGCCCGTGCATCACTTTTCTATGTTTTACCAGCGTTGGACCCTTTTTTTTAAATCTTAAACAACTAAAATACTATACCAGATATCTTCACCAGTAAACATGGGAAGGTGATTGACGATGACTTCCCACGACAACTGCTGTTGAAACTTAGCAAAGTGTGAATGACAGAAATAAACAAAATGTAACCACTTTGAACATATGTATAATTTTGCAATCAAAAGTTTAAAACAAGTAACACGAAAGGTAATTATTATTTTTTGGTAATTTTTCAATTGTTTTTCTGACGCAGCAGTTGATTACTCTAATCTTTTAAACTTTTCAATAAAGCAATTGTAATTGTAATTTCTTACTTTTTTCGGTAACGCGTACATGACCGGTTGTAATCTCACCAGTTCAACATCGGTTCTGTGGACACCGCCGTGAAAATATGGGCAAACAATGCCATTGCCACTACATAGCAATGGCAACTTGGTTGTGTGGCCAGGGTGATTCGTTAGCGGCAATGTCGCTGACGAACCCTTTCTTGTTCTACATACAGGCATGCTTGCTGTCGACGCTGTTTCCCGAAGGATCCTTGGCTCTGTGCCTATCTACGGTACCGCAGGCTTCGTTAATGGGAGCGCCTTCGATACCGGCGTTCGTTGTCTCGCCATCACATCGTGGAACGCGTGCCTGCACCACCGCTGACAAAGCCCGGATATCAAGCGTCATTCTATGGAAGTGCCCGTCTTCACCGGCCCTGGAGGACGTCGCCCTCATCGAAAATCCTGCATCGATTCAGCCGCACCTAGCGCGACCATCGACTGCGACAGCCACGTCGATCGCTACAAAAGCAGCGCATGGTGTGGCCTACGCCAGTGGGCACGGTGACTCATTAGCGGCAATGTCGCTGACGAACCCTTTCTTGTTCTACATACAGGTAAGAAATCAGTATTCTATACACTCTAGACGAAGTAATAACTTATGGCTTCTCGAGTTACCGTGCCCACGGTCATTGCGCTTTTTTGTTCTTTGTGCTCTTTGTATTACTGGTTGTGTACACATGCGATGCTTGTCCTACATTTCGCTGATACATTAAAACTTCTCTTGTTACGCTCCGGTGACGTCGAGGCGAATCCGGGACCCATGTCTATCGATCAGTCCAAGCAGTTTAACGACATGTTCAAACTCTTGCAAGATGTTAATGAACGTACGGTCAAGATTGACCAAGGCCAAGCTAGCCTTATTAAGTCTATTAACGAGTTAAAGAGTAAGCAAGAATCCGTCGAACTAAAGGTTACCGACATCCAAAATCGGCTCGATGGCGTTGAGTGCAAAGTTGCAACTCTCGATGCAACCCGGGAAGAGCTGTTGGCCGCCGAGGGATTAATGGAGTCTGTTATTAAGGACAACCAAAGACTGCACGAGCGCCTGGACGATATTGAGGACCGCTCAAGAAGGAACAATATTATCTTTCACGGTATTGAAGATTCCGCCTCTGAATCTTGGGAACAGTCTAAAGTAAAAATATTAGATACGTTATCTACTTCACTTAGTCTGCAAGTTTCTGATGAATGCGTTGAACGTGCTCACAGGCTTGGTTCGTACGCAGTCGGAGGATGCAGACCAGTGATTGTCAAGTTCTCTTCTTTCAAAACAAAACAAACAATCCTACAATCACGACCTAAGCTTAAAGCCTGCGGCATAACGGCTAATGAAGATTTTTCTCCGGCTACGCGCCTAGCAAGACAGAAACTTTTTGAGTTTGGAAAATTACAAAAGAGCGTCTTCCAACTGCGCTACAATAAGCTTTACGTGAACAATAAATGTTTCATGTATGAAAATGCGAACGACAGGGTGTATGAAGTTGGAAATGACAGAAGGCCGGGCAAGACCAATACAAATACAAGAAGCCCTGGAGGCGATAATAATCAACCTTCCTCATCCTTCCAAAATAATGTGACACCAAATTTAAGTGCCCGCGCAGCATCTGCCCGCTCTGCCTTGCCCTAACATTGTGCGAGGGGTAGTGGTTCTTCCTTCGCGCCCGAAATAATTAATGTTCTGTTTACTAATATCCGAAGTGTCATGCGAAATCGCGACGATCTATGCTCTGCCATTGACTCCACCGGGGCTGATGTTGTAGTTTTGACAGAAACGTGGCTCTCTAGCAAAATTCATGATAACGAAATCCTAACTACTAACAAACGCTTCAAAATTTATCGCACTGATAGGGAAGCTCGCCAAGGCGGAGGTGTGCTGATTGCAGTCGCCGATCATATAGATTCCCTTTATTTGAATGTTGCGAGTGACCTCGAAACAGTCTTTGTTTGCCTTTCCGTGAATCACAAAAAATATATCTTGGGTGCCTGTTACCGCCCTCCCTCAAGTGACGATAGCTTTCTGAACAAACTTCATGACGTAATCAGTACAGTGACTATGCGATCTCCCACACCAAACTTCATCCTTCTGGGTGATTTTAACTATCCAAATATTGTGTGGTCGGCGGAAACAGCTTACGCAAGCCCTTTTTCGTCTGACAGTGACAAATTCCTCAAATTATGTTCGGACTACAATTTCTCTCAGCTAGTGTCTCACCCCACCAGAATTACGCCCTCCTGTGCCTCAGTGTTAGATCTTGTATTGTCAACCTTCGCCGACCTTGTTTCCCCTATTACCTATCTACCTGGTTTTAGTGACCATTTATTGCTGCATTTTACCTTAAATATTACCACAAGTCATTCTCCGAAAATAGTTAAACAGATTCGTGATTACGGAAAAGCTAATTTTACGGCTATAAATAGTGAATTGTGTGAATTTCTGAGTTACTTTGTGGAAAATTTCTTTGAACGCTCTGTAAATGAAAATTGGTGTCTGTTTCGAAACAAAGTTAACTATCTAATAAGCACATATATTCCTGTTCGCACATTATCATCCAAAAGTAATTCCCCTTGGTACAACACCAGACTTAAACGACTTTCCAATAAAAAGAAACGCCTCTTTCGTGTAGCCAAACTTTCAAAACAAGATAGTCATTTTAACGCCTATCATTGCGCCGAGCAGGAATATAAACGTGCAGTATTAGAAGTAAAACGAAATTTTTTTACTAACACGTTGCCCACAATTTTATCTACAAATGTTCGCCACTTTTGGAACTTAATCAAACCTAATGATAACCACGGTGATCTGAAGCTTACAAACGCAGATGGGGAACGAGTAGGTCAAGATGAGTGTGCATCATTGCTAAACGATATATTTATACAATCTTTTTCTTCCACCGATGTTTCTGTGTACCCCAACTTTAATGGCCCTGACTTTTTGCCAATGAATCCAATATTAATATCATATGATGGTATAGCTGCAATAATTAATAACCTCAAGCTCTCTTCTTCATCCGGTATTGACAATATTAACTCTAAATTCTTAAAGAACACGAAGTCGTATTCATCTGCTATTCTATCAATGATTTTTAAGCAATCATTGGAGGAAGGCTGCCTTCCCGAAGACTGGAAAGTTGGAAAGGTGACTCCAATTCATAAAAGTGGCAACCACTCCTCACCGAATAACTTCCGGCCAATTTCTTTAACATCCATTCCTTGTAAGATACTCGAACATATCATATATTCTAACCTCGCATGTTTCCTAGAATCTAATTCTTTTTTCACCCAACTCAACACGGCTTCCGCAAATCATTTTCCTGCGAAACACAGCTTCTGCTCTTCACTAATAAGCTTAATTCTGTCCTTGACCGTGGCTCTCAGATAGACTGCGTTTTCCTTGATTTCTCTAAGGCCTTCGATAAAGTTTCTCACCGGCTACTCCTATTAAAACTTAGCAACCTCAACATTGATCCGAACGTGCTACGCTGGATAGAATCGTTTTTAACCAACCGTTCTCAATTTGTGCATGCCAATGGTACTAACTCTTCACTTTCTCCCGTAGCATCTGGAGTTCCCCAGGGTTCTGTTTTAGGTCCGCTACTTTTCCTCATCTATATTAATGATCTGTCTGAATGTATCTCCTCCAATATTAGTTTATTTGCTGATGATTGTGTACTATATAGAGAAATAACAAATAGCTCCGACATCTCTGTTCTCCAATCTGATCTTAACTCTGTATCTAACTGGTGCGACAAGTGGTTGATGCAACTCAATCTTAATAAATGTAAATCCATGAGAGTTTCCCGCCATACTAACATATGCTCGAATTACTACATTGACGACACTCCGCTGCAGTCTGTGTCCTCTTACAAATACTTAGGTGTTTACATAACCTCTGATCTTTCCTGGGAAACTCACACTAACTACGTAACTAACAACGCCAATCGCATGCTTGGATATCTCAAACGAAATTTTTCACAGTCACCAGTGTCACTAAAACTCCTTTTATATACTACTTTAGTACGTACTAAACTTGAATATGCATGTTCTATCTGGGACCCCGGTCATAACACTATCATTGCAACATTGGAATCAGTTCAAAATCGTGCAGCACGTTTCATACTCTATTATTACCATCGTACATCCAGTGTTACTTCAATGAAAAATAGCCTAGGTTTACCCACACTAATGAACCGTAGACGCATTTTTCGCCTGACTTTATTTCATAAGATTTACCATAATAACCCTTTCATGCGCCGTGAACTTCTAACGCCACCTACTTATGTTTCATCCCGCGTAGATCACCAGTACAAAGTCGGTATCCCCAATTACAAAACTAACACTTATTATAACTCCTTTGTTCCTCGCACTAGCTCCGATTGGAATCGCCTTTCCGCTGACATAGCCTCCATAACCAGTATTATTGATTTTAAAAATGCCGTGTTTGTTAGTTTTTAATTAACCATTTTCTAGTTGGTATTACTGTTATAACATTGTATAAATATTTTTGAAGTGTCTGAGCAAGCGTGCATTAATTACTGTATTATATTTCATGTCTCAACAACTGTACCTTTGTCACCTATTCCCAGTCTTGGGTAAGTTACTTTAAAAGTACGTTACAGTTACTTTTAGAAAAAGTAATTCGTTACCGTTACAGTTACCGCAACAAAAAGAGTAACTCGTTACAGTTACAGTTACTTTTAAAAAGTAACGACTTTACTTTTCAGTTACTTTTCTATAACACAATAAATTTAGGAAAAACTAGAAAAAGGCCCTGACCAAGTTTTATTGCACAAAATTAAAAAAGTCCACTTTTTACTTCATATTATAACTTAGCAGCAGTTGCTTCTCGAAATTATCGTCTGAAAGTTTCCCTCGTTTAATGGCGAATACGTCCCTGCCCTTGCTGAACAGGCGCTCAACTGGCGCGCTGGATGGAATTGCTGTGTTGTGTCGCAGGAACAGGTTTTTGATTGCCGGGTAGCCGTTGAGGCAAGAGAGTGTCGTTTGCCTCCGAAGTTTCATTTCCCCACCGTTGCGGCTCACTGGTAGACACAACATGCGCGACGCCCTCCGCGTGAATTGTTGTTTCACGGTTGATTCACCCGATTAAAAAGCATTTGCGCAAAAAAAAGAGAAAAACCGCAACATAGATAGTGCTTCAAGATTCTTAGATGTAAGTGTTCAGTCACAAAGTACAAGCGCGTGCGTAAAGATAATCATATATATTTTTTCATCAAATCTACACGTGGCTATATTCGGGTCATGACTCGCGAGAAAGAACGTATTCACAAGTTTGTGCAAGGCCAACATGGCACTCGAAATGTCGGAACAGACAATATGGAGAGTGCAAGGAATAGCTAGATTGTACTCGTTCAATGATATATTATTCATAAAAAAACTTGAAAGTAACGACAAAAGTAACGTCGTTACGTTCATCGTTACCTCAGAAAAAGTAATAGAACTACAGTTACAAGTTACATTTTTAAAAGGTAACTCGTTACAGTTACAAGTTACCAAAAAGCAACGAAATTACAGTAACGCGTTACTAGTAACGCGTTACTACCGAGGACTGCCTATTCCCCCCACTACCCTTTATTTTTTATTGGCCGAGGGACCATATGGACATTTGGTGTCCACGCCTACTTCCGTTACACTTCGCTCCATATATGGAGACTACGAACGCAACCTCCTGCCCGTTGTAATCTCCTTGGCCAAGTCGGATACGAACCAGAAAACATGTAGATGTCAGCAATGCTTTCTACTTAGGGGGGCTAAGAACCAGTCAAGTTGTTCGTCGAAACAAAACACGCTATTAACCTCCCCACCAATAGACAGTTTCCAAAATTTACTGCCATCTATGGCTATGTTATCAGTTTAAATACTTGTGTGCTAATATCGGTAAATGTAGTATCTATTAGCACAGCCTCCTCAATAATCACAAACCCTAGAAGTTCAACGACGGAGCCATAGAGTGCCCGGTCGCAGATTTGGAGCGCGAGGATCTGGCAACGGAGAGCATTTCTCGGAAAGTCTAGTATTCAGCGCACAGTTTTTGCAGCGGCGAGGACCCGAAACATAGATTTCAACCCCGTCGAGAAAAGAAGCGGTAGCTTGAGGGGCACGAGCGGACGTTCCTTCGCTCGGTACAAGAGTGTTTCGGCGTCTCGCCGCAGCGGAGTGCCCGTGACATGGCTCTCCTCTCCCCATCCGTTGTCTGCCGCTCTACCTTTTCAGTTTCGGCGGCCGCGTCTCGTGGCGATATGCCAGGCTTCGTCAGTATAGAGGAGGCTATGGTATTAGCCAGCGACGGACGCACGAAAGCTTAGGTTGTACAATTCTTTTTTACAGCGGAGCTGTTAAGGGCTGTTTCCCCAGTATTGTGTCAGCTGGCAAACAAATGTCGACACAAAAACTCTGGACAGCTACCATCTGGCGACAGCCAGACAACCGGCTTGTCGGTTGTCTGGTTGCCGCCGTCGCTCATAGATGGCGACAACCTTTCCAGCCTTTCCACTCTGGTTTGCCGACTTGCGGCCGGCCATTACTTTATTCCCACCATAGTACAGCTTCGCTGGTCTTCCTTCTTCACCAGAGTGGAGAGGCTGAAAGTTTTTTTCTATTCGTGCCTGTTTTAACGGTGTCGAGAAACTATCACTTTCTACGAGGCGCTTACTTGAGTAAATTTCTCGATGAATTTGACATTTCTTTATCATGACCTACCTGGGGTGTTCCGAAGCCGAGAATGGCAAGGATGTAGATGACACCCTCAAAAGTGAAGCGCACAGACATTTATAAATATCGTTGCTGATTCCGAACAACAATACAGCGGATGAACGTCCGGAATGATCAGACTCCGTATCGGTTCTTGTCTTCAAATTATTCCATCATCAGCCATCAAAAGGTAGCCATTAGCATGTACACATTTCTTAGGTGATGATAGTTTTCGAGGTGGCAAGAATTCATTTCAGAAAGGTTCTATCAAACCCTTTCCTATACTCTCTCTACACAAACTGAGCGGAGTCAAACCAGACGCTCTAATGACGGCACTACACAGCTTCTCACACAAGAACAAGTGAACGTCTTCGAAAGCATAGGGCAGAAAGCGGAAAAGATGTTGGTCCTTTTACGTCAACTTCAATTCACGAAAACATGGGTGCTTGATTTAGGCGAGCACGATCGACCCATCTTCGCGATTAAAGTTAGTTAGTTAGTTAGATTAAGATTTTAATGGCGCAGCGGCAACGGTGGCCATAATGCGCCAAACAAAATGTGTATTAAAGATAAAGAGAAACAGATGGTAGGCTAGAGAAACTTTTACAACTGGTGTAGATATCCAGTTCTGTTAATAAAATCACAAACTCGTCCAAGTGGTACTAAAGCGTTGTCTCCAAGTAAAAACATAGGATGAAAGGGAAGATGGTTTCTAAAAAGTTCAGGAAAACATGATACGCGCAGTTGATGATAAAACCTACACTCCCATAGAATGTGTAAAACTGTAAGTAATTCCCCGCAATGGGCACAAATTGCAACATCTTCGCCACTGAGAAGGTACATATGTGTCAAACGTGAATGGCCAATTCTCAAGCGGCAAAGCAGAACCTCAAGGTGGCGGTTTTTGTGAAATGAACTTTCCCAGATGCCTATCATGGGTTTAATCACATGAAGCTTGTTGTTGGTTTCAGCGTCCCATTCTAGCTGCCAAGTCTTTAAAAGAGATTTCTTTAGAAGTGGTTTAAAATCCTGGTAGGGCAGGCCAAAAGATACTATTGAGTCTGTGGCAGATGCAGCCAGGCGATCTGCATTCTCATTTCCTGCGATTCCCACGTGACTCGGTACCCAGCAAAATTTGATATTACATCCAAGGCGAAGAGCTCTGTTTACTTTATAACGAACATGCTGTGTAAGTACATTCTTTGAACTAACTCTGGAAGAAATAGCAGATAAGACACTTTGTGAATCGACAAAAATGACTGCGTTCAATACGCTGTTATCCAGAATATGCTCAATGGCTAATAAAATACCATAGAGCTCTGCAGTAAAGATGCTTGCCATTGAGTCAAGCTGCACAGCTCTTCCAAAGTTACTAGAATAAACTGCACAACCAACGGAACATAAAGATTTCGACCCGTCAGTATAGTACTCCGCGCAACCGCTAGATATCCTTTCTTGCAAAGATAGAAACTCTTGCTGAAGAAACTGTGGAGCCACGGTCTTCTTATTGTATTTGGTGAAAGACCAGTCACAACTTACGGGTAGCTCGTTCCAAGGGGCAATTCTCTCTATAGATTTTAGCAAGTTAACACCACTTGTGGAAGGGACAGGGAGCTTAAGAGAGCTACAAATACTTTGAACTCGAAAACCTAGGGGGCGCACAATTGTTGGCTTGTTTTGAAACAAATTACAGAACTGAGGAGTGTGTAAAATACTATAAGCAGGATTTTTCGGATCCGAAAGCACTTTGTAATAGTAAGACAGGCTCAAGTACTGTCGGCGTTTTTCAAGAGACATTTGGTGTGTGTCCACATACAAGCTTAATACGGGTGATGTGCGAAATGCCCCAGTGGCAAGCCGTAGTCCGAGGTGATGAACCGGATCCAACATCCTCAGTGTGGATGGTCGTGCTGAACCATAAACAGTCGCTCCATAATCCAGGCGTGACCGAACTAAAGCATTGTACAACCGTAGGAGGCATCGCCTGTCAGACCCCCAAGATATATGTGACAGCACCTTAAGGATGTTTGAAGATCGCAAGCACTTCTGCTTTATTTCCTTTAAATGAGACTTGAAAGTAAGCTTTTTATCGAAGATCATGCCTAAAAATCTATGTTCGTGCTTCACCGATATTTCTGTGTTATTCAACTGTAAGATTGGATCCAAAGACAGACCTCGCCGCAGGGAGAAGGGCACACACACAGTTTTCTCTGGGGAAAATTTAAAACCATTTTCATTCGCCCACTTGCTCATCCTATTTATTGTGAGCTGCAATTGCCGTTCACAACTAGAGAGGTTGCAGGACGAAAAAGATATTTGCACGTCGTCCACGTAAAGAGAGTAAGAAACGGATGACGGTATAACTTGAGCCAGACTGTTTATCTTAACAGCAAATAAGGTGGCACTTAAAACTCCACCTTGGGGGACACCATTTTCTTGTACGAAGACACTGGATAAGGTCGAGCCTAATCGAACTTGAAATGTGCGTTCACTTAAAAAGTTCTGTAGGCAACGGAGCATGCGGCCACGCACTCCACAGTTATACAGATCTCGAAGGATACCATACCTCCATGTAGTGTCATATGCCTTCTCTAAATCAAAGAACACAGACACACAATGCTGCCGGTGAACAAAGGCCTCACGTATGACAGCCTCAAGTCGGACCAGATGGTCCAAGGTCGACCGTCCAGCCCGAAAGCCACACTGGTTATTGTCGAAAAAGTTTTTCTCCTCCAAAAAAAAAACATAAGGCGGCGATTTATAAGCCTTTCATATGTTTTCCCCAAGCAGCTTGTAAGTGCTATGGGGCGGTAGCTTGTAGCAAGAGAGGGATCTTTTCCAGGCTTCAGCAAAGGTATAACGTGGGCACATCTCCAAGAATGCGGAAAAGCAGCAGCTTCCCAAAGGTAATTGAAAAAGGACAGCAGGTGGGACAAGGATTCATGAGACAGGTGCTTGAGCATCTCGTAGTGAACTCTGTCTGGCCCCGGTGCAGACTGCTTTTTTAAGCTGAGAGCAACTTCGAGTTCACACATTGTGAACGGTCTGTTGTATGCAAGAGAGTTAAGGCCTGACATAGTGATTTTCTGTTTTTCAGCGGTAGACCGGAACTTTACAAACTCGGTACTGTAATTCGAAGAACTACAAACACGCTGAAAATGTTCTGCGAGGAAGTCTGCTTGCCCTGTTAGAGATGCTGAGATTGAAGGAAAAAGTGGAATCCTGAAAGCATGGTACTGCCCGCGAACTTTTTTGAGACGATCCCATACTTCTTTAGCAGTGACAAAACTATTTAAGGATGAAACATACTTTGTCCATGAAGCCCACTTGGCCTGTTTTCGCGTCCGCCGAGCTTGTGCTCTTTTTTTCCTGAACTCGATCAAGTTACGGAAAGTTGGATATCGCCGAAAAGTTCCCCACGCCTTGTTCTGGCTTTTCCGAGTGGAAGTACAGTCCTCATTCCACCAGGGCTTGCACCTCCGGGGAAGATTTCCTGAAGTCTGTGGAATTGAAGCAGAAGCAGCATTTATAATGCATTCTGTAACGTAAAGCGTCGCATCCTCAGGAGTCATATGAAGAAACAAGGAGGGATCAAGTGTTGCTTCTAAACCAAAAATAGACCAGTCGGCCTTTTCCAACCTCCATCGTGGAAGTCGAGTTGGTATTGATGAAACTGGTAAAACACTCTTTAAAATTATGGGTAGATGGTCGCTGCCAAAAGGATTGTCTAAAACGTTCCATGAAAAGCATGAAAGCAGAGATGGTGATGATAGTAGTAGTAGTAGTAGTAATAGTTTATTTTGCTTCATTTTACAAAGATATAAATCCGTTCTCACGAAAGCACTTTTGTGCTTGTGTGTGAGTTCGGGCAGCACATCGGAGTACAAGTGACCCCCCCCCCCACACACACACACAAAAAAAGAAACTACTACAACAAGAGTAAAATAAAATACACAAAACGGGGCAGCTGCGCCGTTGAAGTTTATACAATCATTGACACTGAACGGTTCACTATTTCGGAGCAAAACAATAAACACATTTCAAAAAGAACATGACAAAAGCTCAACAAACATGACAAAAGCACAACGAGTTCATGTTATACAGCAAATCATAAATGAATCAGCGACACATACTTGGTATTTATGCGCGCGCACATTGACACCATTTCATTATCTCTCTTTTTGCAATTTTATACGACGGCAGGTTCTGCAGATTACTCGGTAGTTGATTAAAAAGACATGGTATATAATACTTCCTTAGCCTCTTTCCATAATTTGTGTACATTCTCGGAACCATAAATTTTTCAGTTTTGCTAAGTTGCTTTTGTCTCATTGGCTCTGGCTTAAAATCCGGTGTGAAGTAATATTTCGTCAGGATAACAAACCTCAAAAGATTGTCTATTGGCAATAAGTTCAGGTCGGAGAGCTGTTCTTCAAATGCAATATGCTCAAGCCGCGTTCCGTAAACAATATTCTTTACCATCCTTTTTATCATATTATTTATTTTTTGCTTCTTAAAATCGGAACAGGAAGCATATATGGTTATTCCGTATCTCAGTTTCGACTCACCTAGCATCTGGTAGACAGTCCGCCTCAGATTCGGATCCGCGTAACTTCGCAGCCTATATAGGTATGATGCGATTACCCTCAATTGGCTCATTAAGTGATCTATGTGCACATTCCAATTCAAATATTCGTCGAGATGCAAGCCCAGGTATTTGGTTTCTGTAGCGTACAGTAATGGCGAGCAATGACAATTCCTACAATCTACTGTATGTAAAAAAATCGGTTCCCTAAGATTAATACGTTTTTGATGGGCCCTGAAGCACATTAGAGTAGTTTTTTTTGTGTTTACGAAAATACAATTTCTTGAGAACCAGGTCATGACTTGGTTGATATCCTGTTGTAGAGAGGACACTGCAATATTGTAATTTTCGCTTGCCAATGTTAGAGCCGTATCATCAGCGTACTGGTAAATGTTCGAGTTCAAATGCAGCAAAGCGAGGTCGTTCACATATACATTAAAGTGATAAGTCGATCGATGTAAAAGTATTGTGGGCAGCACTAAAAAATGTAGGTTCTTTCTTATTCAGCAAGCAGATTCCAGTTGATAGTAAAAGCCGTTCAACAACTCCACCTCGAGAGTCTTGACGAGAGCTTCCCCACAAAGGATGATGGGCGTTAAAATCACCAAGGATTAAAAAAGGTTTGGGAAGTTGGTTGATGAGTGCTTGGAGTTCATGAAGATGCAGCGGAACATTAGGTGGTAAGTAGAGGGATACTAGAGTGATGAGGCGGTCAAGGAGAATGCGAACTGCAACTGCCTCAAGTGAAGTTTGTAAAGGAACTTCAGCGCATGCCACTCCACTTTAAACCACCACTGCTACACCACCCGAGGGGTTTGAGGAATGGCGGTCTTTCCTAAAAACGTGTTGATGACGCAAAACCTGCGTGTGCGAGTCTGTCAGGTAAGTCTCCTGTAGGCAAATAGCAACAGGATGGAGCTCATCGAAAAAATGAATTGATGTCATCTATGTTACGAAGAAGGCCGCGGCAGTTCCACTGCATAATACCTATATTTTTAACCATTTAAAACACAATAAGTATAACATAAAAATTATATTAAAAGCTATGTTCCTTAGGGCTTAAAATCAATTTTCACACGCGGGGTATTCTGCTTTTTAGGAGGATCTTTCTGTTTCCAAGCGGGGTCACTGGCAACAGAAAGAGAGGGCTCCGATCCTGAGGGGGAGCATCCTCCTCGGACCTGGGCCCACTTATGTCCATGGGCTCGTCTGTTGCCGCCGGCAGTTGACCCCTGGAGGTCGACTGCTTCGGCGGCTCCCCGGGCTTCCTCTGGGGAGCAGAGGTGCGAGGGGGTAGGCCTCGGCCCTTAGGGGCCGAAGTGCCAGGTGGAGCAGGGGGGTCAGCCCCTGCTTCGAGGTGGATGCTGAGGAGGCAGCATCCACCTTGCGATTCGAAAGCGGTGTCACTGGCACCGCTCCCGAAGACGCCGGAGACCTCGACGGGAGGCGCAGATCGTCCGTAGACCTCTGTGTTCCAGTCGAAACCATTGGCCGTACCGGTCCCCTACGTACGGCCTCGGCATAAGAGCCTTTGGAAACAAAGGCGAAACGCTTTTTTGCATCAATGTACGAAATGTTTTCTTTAACCTTCAAGGTGAGAATTTCTTTCTCTTGCTTCCACAACGGGCAAGATCGGGAGTATGCTGGATGTTTTCCATTACAGTTTGTGCACTGAGCTTCGTTCTCACACGCATCAGCGACGTGCTCCTTACTAGAGCATTTGGCACAGGTCTCGCTGCCCCGACAGTTCCGCGACCCATGGCCAAACCTTTGGCACTTGAAGCAGCGCTGAGGGTTTAGCACATAAGGCCGGACACGGCACTGAAGGTAGCCTGCCTTTACACTAGTGGGTAGAGTCGTGGAGTCGAAAGTCAAAATGACATGCTTGGTTTTGCGTTCTATGCCGTCGCGATGGATGGTGATGCGTCGTGCTGCAACCACTCCCTGTCCGGAGAGACCCTCAACTAGCTCTGTATCTGTCAGGTCAAGCAAGTCATCTTCAGAGATGACACCTTGGACGGTGTTCAACTTTCGATGAGGGGTCACACTGACCTCGTAGTCTGAGACAGAGTTCAGGGCTAAGAGTGATTCACTTTGTTTCTTTGTGTTAACCTCAACAAGGAGGTCGCCTGATGCCATCTTTTTGGCGCTAAAGTTCACACCGATAATGCCTTCAAGCACTTTGGATACTAAGAATGGAGAAAGTTTAGCCAGTGGCTTTTCGCCCTCAGAATGCAAAACAAGAAACTTTGGGAATTTAAAAAGATCAGTGGTCTTAGTCGGAATGTCAAGGACTTCGGTGCGGGTCCTTTTCAGGGCCCGATCAGCAGGTTTAGTTCTGGAACCCATATAGATGGGAAGGAATTTCAGTGCCCGGGTGCACCGCCCACCACGGAGCCCAACGAGGGGGTAGGTAATGTGCCATAGCAAGAAAGGCTTGGCTGACACAATTACTCTACCAGTGCTGCCCGGGCACTATAACCGAGTGTGGATGCAGGGACAGGACCTGTTTCCACTCAAGGTTAGCCCTTGCCGCCTAAGAAGGTGAAAAAGGAAGGAAGAGAGTGTAGAAGAAAAGAGAAAGAGGTGGTAGGAAAAGTGAAAGAAGGAAGAAGAGGGTAGAAGAGGCGACTGACTGAATCATCCTGGTCGGGCCAAGCCAGGACACCCGTCTACGAGAAGCAGGGGCCGAAGCGGTGTATTGCCTCGCCCGGGGGGCCCCGAAGGGTCCAAACATACCCCGGGCTCAGCTCAACCACCAGGGTCCCGTTTTCCCCGGACACGGGTACGCCACGCACAGCCAGACGTGGGTGGGCGAACCCACATGGCTCGGGGTTCGTAGTGACGCCACTCACCAAGCACCTACTATGAAGTAGGTGCCCCCTGCGTGCGGGTATGGTGGCCCACGTGGCTGGGGTCCGTGGTGACGCTACTCACCAAGCACCTAGCACCTAAGGTGCAGGCGCCCCCTGCGGGGCTCGGGGTACGTGGAGACGCCACTCTCCAAACACCTGCTTTCACAGGTGCCCCGTGCGGGGTTCGCGATTAGAGTGGCAGTCGTGGAGCTTTTGGGGCTGCCACATGATGACTTTGAGTTTTGAAAAGGGTTTATTAACACGATATACATTTCATTTCTTTCTACCTCCGATAACACTTCGGCGTCTCGTGAGCACGGAAACCAGAATAGGGCAAAGGGAAGCGAGCATATGCTTGGGTCCGGGCGTTCCAAAGATCGAGACCACATTGTGCCGGTGCGCGCGCACAACTATCCGAGCGGGCGAATTAGCGTGTCATAGAGGCCCGTTCACACACTTGCGTTTGACTCCGACCACACCCTCCTCTATACTCACAAAGCCTGCTAGTTCCACGACGGAGCCATAGAGTGCCCGGTTGCAGATTTGGAGCGCGAGGATCTGGTAGCAGAGAGCATTTCTCGAGGAACTCACAGCTTTTGCAGCCCGGCGAGGACCTGAAGCATGGTTTTCAAACCCGACGAGAAAAGAAGCGGTAGCGCTATGGCGCCTGAACCGCGTATCCGACTGGTGTGTTTACCGCGTCCAAAAAGGTGTTCCCCCAATTTCCGCCTGATGACGTCATACGAGGGTCATGCTGTCGCCGGTCGCGACCCTGGCGGTGTCCCAGCAGCGGTGTTGGATGTGACAGACGCCTGTTCTACTGCAGGTCGCTCTTCACTTCGACAGTCCATGGACGCTACAGCAGCAGGAAGTTGGGACGCCGTGACGACAGCGACACTCGTGTTCGCTCTTGCTTTTTGCCAGCATTTCTACGACCAACCACCAGGATCGCGACAAGCGGTAGCATGACACTCCGGCTTCTGTGACGTCATTTGTTGCCACTTCGGGACCACTTGTGATGTATGGGCAGCACAGGACGCTAAACAAACAAGTCGGAGACGCGCTGCCGGCACCATAGCAGCGCGAGGAACGCGAGGAGCATGAGCGGACATTCCATCGTTCGGGAGAAGTGTGTTTCGGCGTCTCGCCGCAGCGGGGTGCCAGTCATGTGGCTCTCTTCTCATTCGTTGTCTGACGCTCTACCTTTTCAATTTTGGCGGCCGCTTCTCGTGGTGATCTACAAGGCTTTGTCAGTACAGAGGAGGATATATGCTCCAACAGACTGTGACAAGACCGGTGTTTAAGCCTCTTAGGACAACTTACGACCGGATGCGCAGCAATCCAACCGGTCGTAAACTGTTACAAAAGCCTTAAAAACCGGTTTTGTTTCAGCCGGTCTTAGTCAACCGCAAGTGATAGACTTCGGAAAGCTCGTGGTGGGTTTGAAGAACGCGAATTTTATGGCGAAATCCACTGGTTGTTTAGGAGCTCGCCGGGATCAGTAGACTAGATCCAAGATGGAGCACGCAATCCGAACGGAGTCTCTCCGCATCCGGATGCCCTAGGAAACATGACCACCCCTCCAGGATCGGCGGATGCCTTTCCGTCATTCACCTCCCCGGGAATCCCCTCCCGTGGTCCCGGATCTCGAAGCGCATGTTTTCGCAATCGCGGCGCCAACAACACGTGTTCAACGCACGAGCGAATTAAATCATGATGGGAAAGATGCGTGTCGATAAGCGATATGCATCAACCAACCTAGCCCACTTGCCTCTTCATCGAAATATTGGTGAACGGTGTCCTTCGATTTTTGGCCTCTTCTGCAGAGGTTCTAAAAAAGCTGTCGAATTCATGCGGGATATACAAGCGATCCTCGTCGTCGCTGCTACTCGAACCTCTGCTGCTGGAGGAGCTGCTCGAGCAACTTGACGACGAACTGTCATCAAGCAGCAGCAGCAGTAAAGCGGGCGGCACTTCGCGAGCGACCATTACAAATTCTTCCAAGGCGAGAATCCCGGCGAGAAAGGAAGTCACGTGTGCTCGCCGAGGGCTGGCCAGGCGGGCTTCGAGTCGAACCCACCGAAATCGGCGGAGCGGCCTTTCTCGGATCCGGATCGAAATCTGGAGTCGGAGCTGATTGAAAATGACGAGTGAACACGTCCGTTTCGATCCCGATCGCCCCAGTAATATAGGCGCGCTCCAGAAAAGTCGATCCCGGCGCGCTCCAAAACGACCATTGGAATTCTACATTTGTTACGGTGCGCCGATGAGTTTTGTAGTCGACGAAGTACGGATGAGGCACGCGAGCGAAAGCGACAGCGGGAACGAAAATTATGTGAAAATCCCCAGAATCGTGCTCAGCAGGCGGGGCATGAGCAACAATCGCGCAACAATGATAGCGAATTACGCAAGCTCCAAGCTGCTCTCGCTCTGGCACGCGTTACGCGGTAATGTATATGCACTCGTTTTTTTTTTTTTGTTTAAGATGAACACGCTTAGAATGTGTGGTGACAAAACTGCATGTTCGCTCAGCTTTAGTCGCGAACAGGGACGGACAGCTTTTTAACCTCGAGGTGGAATCACCGTTACAGCATGTCATCTTTTATCTGCCTCGTTCACTCGAAGGATTAAAGAAAAATCAATTATTGGAGTTAAGAGTGCACCGTGGCCAAGCCAGGGACGTTCGAGAGGGATTACGTCAACATCAGACACGCCGTTCTCGGGACAAGCTGGCACCGTACACAATAACGGACGTAACGCGGTGGATACTTGTTTATGTTGCGTGACCGTCTGTACGCATGGAGGTGACAGTGAGCAGGCACGATCGAAGGACACTCCGGCATTGTTCGGTCTTGCGTCGTCTCGGATGACTCAACCCTTGTCGGGGCCCCCAGGACAGCAGGAACGACGGACACAGGTGGTGGCGGGGGGGAGGGGGAAATGCGCGTCTGCTTTTGACACAAATCAAAGAAAGTCATCGTCTCGGGTTCTTGAGCAACGTTCCCGTCGCTCTCCTCTTGCAGCGGCTGACAGGAAGAGTGAAGCCTACACTCAGTTTGTGCACTCGGTACCCTGAGAAGTTCGAACATCGAAGATTCGTTTTTTCTATCGTTTTATTCGACGTGTTTTGCGCGCTGGTGAATATTGTCAAACGAGTATATCTGGAATATTTGCATCGGCATTTCTTGCAGTGTTGTAGGCGGTACTGAAAAAAGTAACGAAATGCGTTACTCTGTACTTGCAAATAAAATGAACGCGTTACTACCTACGTTACCTTAAAACGAAAGGAACGCGTTACTGTTACCGTCGCGGATAAAAAGTAACGCACGTTACTTTGGCGTTGCTTTTTCAATTATGAATTAACACGTTTTCCTTTTTTAACGGTGCAGGTAGGCATGAGCACCATATTTCGAGAAACATCACGTTTATCCAGAAACTGAATATTATTACTTTATCTTTATTTATGGTTTCAGCTAAATACTCAACGAGATAAAACAAAAAAGAAAAACGCAAAAACTCTCGAAAATTCGAAATGTCTTGGCGCCTAAAAACACGAAAAAAATTGAAGTCCATTTTTTTTTCAATTTTTGGGAAAAGAGAAGTAACGAGTAACGTAACTCTGTTACCTGTTACTTGAAATAAGTAACGTAAGTACGTTACCCGTTACTGTTTTTTTTAAGTAACGAGTACGTTACTACGTTACCGAATAAACTATCGCGTTACAGATAACGCCATTACTTGTAGCACGTTACAGCCAACACTGATTTTTTGTGAAAAAAAGTTCACTAAAAACATGCCTAAACATGAAGAAAGAAAAAACAAGAAACGACAGGGTTGAAAGAAGGTTCAATTCGCTTTCGAAGCTAGCTTTCTAATGTTGGCTGTGTTTGTCCAAAATCATTCTTCTAATTTTCGTATCTTAACAATAAGCAAGAGTGTATTTGATAAATTGCCAATATTAAGAATGCAAACGGCTAAGGGAATACAGTAAAGACTTGGTCTCTGGTCTACTTGACCTCAGTGCTAGCAGTGCGACATAAATACCTTTTTTAAAAGACAAAACGTGTGAAGACTCTCTTACAAAAAAACAACAACAAAAACAATATGGTCGCAACTTAGCCTTCAATGATCAGCTCTTTTCAGTTGCGCTTAACTGTGTAGCGATTGCGCCGAAACGCCAAAAAGGCAAGACCTAACCTTCGTTAAGTTCCTCCGAGGACAACTTGATCAAATTTCAACTTTTAATGGCGGCTAGTGAATGGGGAGTTTTCCTGTGAATACGTTGTTGGTATCACTTAAGGCCAATGTAGGTTAACTTAACTTCGGTTAGTAGTTGTTGAGACTCTGTCTTAGACGCAGCTAGTTGCTAGGAGCGACGCGGTTCTGCTGCTTTCCCCACTATAACCCAGCACGCGCCTCTGACGTCACTCCGCTGGGGGTGCGGAGCATGCGCGCGCAAGTTTCATTGTACGCGAATCGGGATTCTGCGCATGCGCAGAAACCCGATTCGCAAATGCCGACTTCTTTTTGTTTTGTTTTGTAGACAGCGTGTTGTTTCAAGATGAAAGGCGAACTTTGAACTCCTTATAAAAAGCCGAAATTCTTAACCGTGATGATTGACGCGGTGGTAGCGTGTCTAAAGAGAAGGCTTACAGCAGCAGAAAGATCTGCAAGTTGCCCTGTTCATTCTGGGAAGATTTGCGTCGTCAGGCGTCTTGACTGCGGTTACTTTCCGGAGACAGTGCACGCTGTACAAGAACCTTAGGTAAATAGACCATTTTGATGCTCGCCTTCCGTGCGCTGCCATCTTAGTCCACTGGGCTGTGGTACGGATTCTGAGTGTAGTGGAGCCCTCTTCTGAGGAACAACACACTCTACGCATGCATCCACGGTCTTGTGACTCTGGTATTTCCCGCTTGCGTGATAAAAAATCGAAAACTGTATCCATAACAGAAATTTTAGGATGCTACTATTTCATGTTTCTTTTTATATGACACATAGGTAAAAATGATTACTGTTCAAAGCCAGGTGGTACCTCTAAATGCGTTCAGAAGCGAGTGACGTTTAGGTGTATACTGCGTGAAGAATGATAAAAAAACGCAAGCGAGCTTGTGAATGACATCCATTGTAACCCTGAGACGTTTTTTTTTTCATTTTTCCCGTGTCTTAGGGTTACTATGAATGTAGGTGTATACTGCCTTTCGAAGACTTCTTTTTACGCGTATTTGCGCGAATGCCTGGTAATTTATTTCTTCAAAAGGCGGCAAAATTGCCACGTCAACTACTTTTGCGTAGAACTATCACCTCGAAAGAACTGCGAAGGTCGGGAATTTCTTATACAACAAATAACTGCAACTGGCTGTTAGGCACAGTTACTAGTAACTTCTAACTACATCAATGTTACTTTCAAACAGGCACTTTCTAACGCGTCAGCATTAGAGCGCTCGTGTTAACGTAAACCTGGCGGTGTCTTTCGTTTGTCAGCTCCGGGGAAGAGGGTAACGCGTGCGACGCGCCCATTGGTCCGAAGCGCTGACGTCAGCACGCGTCAACCTCTCACTCTTTTTCCGGCGCTGATAAACTGAAAGACACTGCCGGGTTTTCGTCAAAACGATCCCTTTCCCTTTCGTCAAAGTCACGCGCAGAGCTGGCGCGGAGCCAGAGAGGAGAACGCCCCAAGGCACGGCGGAATGCGGGCGTGCTCAGTTGACTTAGTTGCCGCTCTGCCGTCACCGGTTGTTCTTCGCTCTGGGTTTGGGTAGGAGCGATGCTTGGGCTGTGATGTGTGTGTATAGTTAAAACGATAGATGCAGTTCGCTCCACGAGTGATACGAATGCAGTTCTTTCCACGAATGATATGGATGTGGTCCTTCCTACGAGTGATATGGGTGACCGTATCCAAGGGTGTCGACGTACTCTGAGAGGCAGAGTACAGAAAAGGGTGAAAAAAATTACAGGAGGATCCATTGGTAGATTCTTAAGAAATGCGTTATCCTTACCTATGGGAAAAGCCGCACAAGTCTCTCTTTCGGAAATGCTAAGACTGACCCCGTAACGAGGCCAGAAAGAGACAGCAAAAAATAGAGGAAGCAAAAGAGAAAGCCAAAATAGAAAGCCAATAGAGAAAAATGCAGGGGTCAGCGATAGCGATTCCCAAAGAGGGACATGTGTGGCGTTTTCCAGGGGTCATGCTAACGTATTCCCTAAGACTCCACCAATGACTCCTTATATTGTTTTATTGCGATGTTAGATAAACAATATCTGCACAAATTGAATCTAATTGGATTAGTATTCCAGCTTATAATGCAGGCAGAAGTTCTTGTTTAATTTATAAATATAAAGTAGGAAAAACAATAAGATATTTCGGTCGGTAGAAAACTTACATCAGACAAAAAATACTCATATTACTTTTTAACATTCATTTACAAATATATGGAGAGAAGAGATATTTATGACTGATTTAATAAAGCACTCGGGATACTAGTAAAAGTAAGTACACACAGAATGCGAAACTATTTCGGCCTTTCTGGTCAGCTTGGAGCCTGGCTGAATGTTTTGGAATTGGTATAAAATACTTTAGATTCCTCATTACTTATTTTTGCTTGCACGAGAATTGTATTTGTAGGTAGAGTACTACAATATAAAGCACCTGTTGGCCAATCATAAAAATGAGTCAATGTTAATCTTTGGAAATGTGCTGCTTATGCAAAAGGTACTGCGATGTTGCCGTTATATGTTACATACCAGAAGGAACAAGCGCAACATGAAGGCGTATGAAACTACAGTTCTCCCGAACCGAATGAGTGACTTGGATGGCATTAAGGTGCGTCCGAAAAGCGAATTTCGAGGCACGATCTAGTCCCGGCTAGAGGGCCGCAATTACACGAAGCGCTGATTGCGGCCCATGTGGCGCTCCAGATATCTGGCGCGCTATAGATTCCTGTTCTGGTCAAATTTCGGAACAGAACACTAAGGTATTTGATGAGGTGGCTGCATCGTCTTGTACGAGGACTCTAACACATAAAAAATATAACGAATTCGTTGTTTTCAATAGCATTACTGCATGTTACACTTCGCCACAAGCATACCTAACCACAAGATTTTGAATATATACATGTACTCGGTGGCTCCAATGTAGAACGCTGGCCTCCGGATCCCCATTTGGTGGGTTCGAATCGAGGCCGAAGAGCCCGGAATCTGACGGAGGCCTCTTACTGAAAAGGCACCGTGTAACCGAGATTTGCACGTCAAAAGAACTGAGGTGGTTAAAAAAAGAAACCCCGAATTTTGCATCTTAATGATAATTGTTAGACTCAAGCTTCGCATTGAAGCCATCACTTATAGAAGGTTGAATGTTAAAGCCCATAAATAAGCACCTCTTTCAAATAGCTTGGAAAGTTTCCTTTTTTTCTACTGTAAAGCAAGTGGTTACAAGAAAAAAGCATAAAGGACTAAACACCATGCTCTAAAATGATTGGTTCACAATTAAATAAATGAAAAATAACCCTCAATGGATATTAAACAAACACCCTCTTCGGTTTGCTTCTCTGCCAGTGTTCGAGAATTATTATTCCAGAATTGTTTGAATTGTATGGATGACCGTTAAATTACCAAGCTGCTATCATGCCAGGCAATGTAAGTGATTGAATTATATTTAATTAATTCATTACCACGGTGCATGTAAACGCCTTTTGGTCGTCTTATGGTCAATAATGTAAACAAAAAACAACAACAAGAAAACAGACGAATCTTGCGGTGTTGTTTGAAGTTAACAGTAAAGTACAGCTTCGAAAGCCAAAATAAAAGATTTGCGACTTTCTATTTCTCGCCTGCCGGAAGTAGAAAAAAGTGTGTAATTTGAGTTGAGCGCATTACACTTTTTCGAACGCAATATATAAAAACAACTGTGCTGTAAAAAAAAAAAAGACAGAACGTGGTTTTATACCGGTTCCCAGCGAAATGTGTTTCCAACGAAACCCCTTTCCAACAACATCTCTCACAAAATTCTTTCCTCTCAAAGTCAAGGGTCACATTTTTGCGCGAAAGCTTTAAGTGTTGGAGGGTCACCCGAGCGAACAATCATGTGTCACCCGCAGAGGCGCGTAATGCTTAAATCAAGAGGCCCAGAGAGAACGCTAAAGGCGCAGCAGTACACCGCAGCATCCGAAAAAGAAAAACAATGCGAAATCTCTCGTAGCACGCGTCAGCTGTTGCTGTTGTAACCCGTACGCGATGGTACGTTGACCCGGCTTTCTTTTTTAATGCGCGGCAGCGTTCCAGTCGCCCCGGGCACAGTCCGAGCACTGTACCGGGCTAAGGGGCTTCCTGGCGCGTCACTGCTCTCGATGCTAGAGCTAGTGGCCTTTCGCCGAAATGCATTTGCGCCGACGCGAACGTCCTTGCTTTCTTCCGGCCCGAAAGGTTTTCGAGAGGTAGCACGAATCGCTGATTGCTTCCTTTCTCTGGATGGGAAACCGAAAGTCAGAAAGGATCACTTAGATCTCTCGGCTTGTTGCTCGCCTCGAGGTGGAATCACTTGGCACTTTCTAGCTTTTGCGCCTCGGTTGAATCGATGCTGGAGTGCCTTCATACACACCAACTTTCGCTGAGTGATGACGTTTCAGCCGTTTTTCTTCCAGATGTTTATCTGCGCTTCGAAATGCAGGCAATCTGTGTGGCTCAGCTTCAACGTGTGGAGCTGGCTAATAATGAGTTGTGCGCTGATAGTGTTTCGAATCAAATAGTGCTGTCTGACTAACAGCTTTCACAGCGAGAGGAATGTTCATGAAAAATCGGTTTTCTTTAAGCTGTTGAAACAAGGCGTGACACTGTGCCAATCTACTTTAAAGCGAAATTGGTGCGCACCTACAATACTCGATGTCAGCTTAGGTCCAGGCGCCGCCTACGCTGCGAGCTAATGAGACCAATCAAGCAGCGTCAAAAGTGCAAGTCACTGGGCCTTTTTTGTTCATCAGCGGTTCAGCGATGGTAAAACAGATACAGAAGCCTGACGAACACAATGGTGGTGCGCTTTTCACGCTGTCTGATTGGTACCATCTGCTCGTAGAGTCGACCTCGTTTGGACTTACGCTTAAACAAAGTATAATAATGCTTCGATGCAATATTCATACCTCAATGTTTCTTTATAGCTCAGCTTCGTCACGCGCGGGCAGCACTCGATGACACAAAACACGTCTCGATTTTGAGACAGACGACGTCCAACTATTCCCTAATCACAGCGTTCATTTCGACTGCTACCTTCCTAAGAAAACCAGACGATGAATCTCAGATCGCAGCCAGGTGAACCGTTCGGGGATTTCTATCGTAACAAATAAAGAAAATCCGCACTTTTTGTTGGAAGGTGAAGCGAATACACGGGGCAAAGGGCCGTTTATAAACGCGGTGTTTCGGAGATGCTTACGAAATGGCATAGCGCAAAGTCATTACGCAACCCAGCGTTTCCCACGATGATGGGATTCAGCTCGCGATTTTTAGTTTGACATCGCTCTCCCTACAAAAACAAAACGAAACAAGAAATAACGAAGCCAGCTGCAGTTTGCCGGCGTTCACGTTGTTCTTGCGTTACAAGTGCCGTCACAAGTGAAAATGGGAAGTGGAATCGCACCATGGAACATGGGCTTAACCCTCCCCCGCCCCTTCCCACTATTCCGCGCTCCCGCTTTGTTTTAATATTTTTTTCAGCTGTGTCGTCCGAAGCCCCTTGTATTTTACAGCGATAGCTGTTACGGCTCTTCCCACCACTGGAAATGACGCCCGTTGTTGGTATTGTAGTTGTTGATGTAGTAGTAGTAGGTGTTGTTGTTGTTGTTGTAGTAGTAGCTGACGATGTAGGGCATCCGTCATCAATGTTGTAACGTTACGCTGCGGATGAGCTATATTACCGACGCCTATCTTTGTTAAAGTGCCGAACCATTTGTTGTTAACGTTGGCAAAACCTTGCGCAGTGTCCTTTGTAGATGTTTGTTTCTAACCTTCCGTATCATGTTTTGGCGTATGCTTTTGCTTTCGGCGGGGGACGTTGAACAGAACCCTGGCCCGAATGAGCGTTGTGAATTGGGCACTCAGATTGATTCTTGCGAGTGCTCGTCAGTTGGTAGTGCGTATCGAGCAGGGGCCATTGCAGCTGCTGACAGTATCGCAAGTCATGCAGCAATGACAAGAGACTGTTGGATGTAAGATGACGGGTCTGGTGGAAAGGGTAACGTGCCTCGAAAGCGCCGTCCGCTGTCTACGCACAATGTAATTAGTATGTCTCAAGATATCGCTGCATTTAAAGCTGCTGCGGACGATGCTGAAAACAGACTGCGTAGAAATAACTTCTTTTCTTCGGCTTGAAAGACAACCAATCGGAAACATGGGATCAATCGGAAGACGCCGTGCTATCTTTGGTTACAAAAACTATGGGCATCGTGATTGAGAAACAATTATTGAAAGAGCTCACAGAATCGGTCTCTTTCAATCCAACAAAAAGCGCCCCATTTATGTGAAATTGTGTCACTTTAAGGACGAAGAGACTATTCTTTCCCATGGGCGTAAGCTCAAATCTACTCTGTATGCCGTGGGGGAGGATTTTTGCGCTCCGATTCGTAATGCCCGTGGGAAACTGCTTGCCTTTGCGAAACAACAAGATTCGCCATACAAACTGCGGTATGACAAGCTGTTGCTCGGCGGCGACTGTTACATTTATGATACTTCTCTGACACCGTCATCTAGTCAAGAAGACAACTATTTCGCAATTCGAGTCAAGCAGTGATGGTGGAGCACATACTTCCGCATCCCGCGGATTTACCTTGCGCCACCCGGCCTAGCGAAATAAATGTTTTACTTGTCAACTGTCGAAGCATTAAAAATAAGTCCGAAAACCTCACTGGCCTTATCGTCTTGGTACAAGCACACATTATCATTTGCACTGAATCCTGGCTGGATGATAGTGTCAGTGATGCCCTGAAGTTTTCCCTTCCACATTTCAGCTTTACAGACGCGACCAGGACACCCATGGTCGTGGCGCTTTCCTACTCGTTGATAAATCCTTCCCAAGCGCACTTGTAGAAACTAAGGATGATTGTGAAACTGTGTGATTCAAAGTTATGTTTCACAATAGTGAACATATCTCGTTTGGTGCTTTTTATCGCAGCACCAAGTGGGGGCAACCTTTCTCCCTTGAAATCGCTTTCTCATACAATGTTGAGTTTAAATTCGAATTTCTTTATTGGGTGGTGATTTCAATATGCCCGATATACAGTGGACTAACAATTAACCCGTGCATTCTTGCCGCTCTGCACTTTCTCTTGAATTTAATACTATGATCGCCACTAATGCTCTTTATCAGATTGTTGATTTCCCCACACGTCGTGTGGGTGACCGTGCATCAACGCTTGCTTTTTTCCAATTCCACCGGTTTAGTTCAGTCTGTCTTACCGATTCCTGGTATAAGTGACCATGACGGTACCCTAGCTAAAGTTTCTTTTGGACGACCAGTGATCGTGCTTTCCTTCCTCAAAGGGTGTACATTTTCGATAAAGGTAATTACGGCTTGATTACCCATAATCTGGAAGATGCATTTGAGGAGTTTGTGGCGATCAGTGCCACGTCCAGTGCTGAAGATCTTTGGAATCTATTTAAAGACAACTTACTCTCGCTTATTGATTACCACATACCGTCAAAATCGTTTCGGATAAAAAAGAATACAGCAAGCCGTGGTTTACCAACGAGATCAAGCGCTTACTGAATCAAAGATGTCGCCTCTTTCAGAGGTACCTAAGTCAGAGGACTGATGAATTGTATAAAAGGCTAGATATTCTGGGGAAGGAAATTAAGCCGAAAATAAAAATGGCCAAATATCACTTTTATTTCTCCCTAGGTGAAAAGCTTAGGCGTAGTTCAAAGGAGATGTGGAAGTGTCCTCCTAGGTGAAAAGTTTAGGCGTAGTTCAAAGGAGATGGAAGTTTGTTAAAACATAATGGCAAAGAAGATAGTACTATCCCTCCAATTTTAGCTGAACTAGGTTATGTCATTAATGATGTCAACGAAATGAAATGTTTGAATAAACAATTTCAGTCAGTTTTCGCAGTTACTTCAAGAAACATACTTTCGGAACCAGCTTCTTGTAATTTTGAGGCTATGTCAGATAGCACTGTATCGTATGATGGAGTTGTGAAACTTCTTTCTGAACTAAAACTTACTCTTTCACTGTGGCCAGATCCTATACTTTTTTCTGTTTTGAAATCTGGTGCACCCATTATTGCCAAGTTTCTGGTTGTCTTGTTTAAGTTATTTCTATCGTCAAAGAAACTGCCTCAGGAATGGAAATTCGCGAAGGTTGTTCTTTTGCATAAGAGTGGTCCCCGTTCTTTGGTTTCAAACTATTGGCGCATTTCACTAATCAGCGTGTGTTGCAAGACTCTTGAACATTTAATTTACTCTAACATATTTCATCACTTCCAAAGAAATTTTTTTTGTCCAGTTTCAACATGGCCTCAGCTTCTCTTGCTTCACTCTGTTAGTCGAATTTTTGTATGATGTGTTTTCTTCTTTGTTCAAAGAAACAGGTTGATTGTATAATGTTAGACTTTAGTAAGGCTTTTGATACCGTGCCACACTCTTTATTGATTTTAAAACACTCATCATTAGGTTTACCTGTCTCTGTCCTTTGCTGGTTAGCAAACTATTCAACCAGTCGCTCCCAAAAAGTAGTCATTAATGGCTTAGAATCTTACTTCGTTTCAGTAACGGTGGGTGTTCCCCAAGGATCCGTGCTTGGTCAGTTTCTGTTTTTAGCCTATCTAAATGATATATGTTACTAGCTACCACCAAGAGAAGATTATATGCAGATGATTGTGAGTTATACAGGGAAATAAATAACCAGGGCGATGCTGCCGCTGTAGAAACTGATCTTGATGAAATGCTCACGTCGTGAAATAAATGAAAAATAAAACTGAATTTTGCAATGTGTAAATGTATCCACTTTAGCAGAAAGCGTCTAAAACTGAAGACTAATAACTATCTATATGCAAATCAGAGTACTTTGGCGAAGGATGTGAAGTATTTGGGTGTTATTTTTTTCATCTAACCTAACGTGGAGTAGTCATGTTGAATTTATAACAATGAAAGCAGAACGTGGAATTAACTTTATAAAGATAAACTTTAAACACGCACCTCGTGACGTCAAAGAAATGCTGTACGTTTCTAACGTACGTTCCCTCTTAGAATATGCGGCTGTAGTATGGGATTCCGATACTAAAACCTTAATTAGTAAACTTGAGGCCATCCAAAATCGCTCTATTCGTTTTGTTACTAAGTCTTATTATTTTGATATCAGTGTCACGGGATTAAAAAAAAATTGTTATTGGACTCGCTTGAACTTCGCCGGAGATTATCAAGGTACCCTTTTCTGAACAAAGTGGTTCGTGAACGTACCGGCATTGACAGGAACATCTACCCCCACCCAAAAAAAGCAAAAAAACCTTGTTTTTATTTTCTAGAGTTTAGGCCACACGAACAAAATACGAGAAATAACATGCCGCACATCTGTTTTTCAATCGTCATTTTTCCCACGAACAGTAAATCAGTGGAATAGACTCCCCGAAGCTGTGGTTTCGGCTTCGGATGAAACTTTTGATTGTCTTCTAAGTCGTTACTTACACGAGAATGAACCATGACTAATGTATTGGTTTGCATGTGCTGATGTTAGCAGCTTATAGTAGATACGTGTATGCTGTGTTCAGGTTTTTTGCGATTGCGCATTGTATTACATGTAGCAGATGTCAGCATGGAATGATTTTTTTTTTTGCATTTCCGATTTGTGTATTTGTTGTGTTTATATGTAGGTTACATCCCTACAATAATGCCCCCAGGGCGAAAGGTAGGTAGCGAATAAATAAAAAATAAATAAATACAACAAAGATTCTTTACATAGCGCTTGAGCAAAATCAAAGTGACATTGACAAAGCTGGGTACCTGAACGAAACGTACTGCTCGTACGCAAACAGCATTCGAGTTACAACATGAACAACAAGTTTTGCGAATGTAAAAAGGTTTAACGTATGCTAACGTGCTCATATGTGGGCCGACAACATATTATCTTGAAGGTGCAATCATTTGCTTCGAGGCGCAAGCAGTACGTTGGTTCTCTCGCTAAGAGGAAACGCCTCGGGAAACGTATGTAACCGCCGGCAGTGGCAGCAATCGTTGCAGCTCACGGCAGTTGAAATTGTAAGCATTTTTTTTGCGAATGTCGACCCTAAACGGCAAGAACCGAGGCTTTTATTAAAAAGCGTAACGGCGCACAGAGGGACATCATTAATCACCGTTCCTTTCAAACCGATTTCCCTTGCTTTGCAAGTCTAAACCTTGCGATGTCGTTTGCTCAGCGTCCACTTTTCTTGGTCCCTGACGCCTTCTCTGGTTTGTCAGTTGGCAATAGAAAAAAGGCGAGTGCAGCTCAAACTGCAAGCACACTTGCAAATGCGTTTCCAGTCGCCCTCGTAGATGTATACCCATTAAATGTAAAAAAAGGATTTTTTTAAATATGAAAACGTAACCCTCAGTTGTTATACACGTGATGCCCGGTTTGCACGCTTTCTCCGTTCTGAGAAAACAAGAATGTCAATTTTAGGACATAGTTGAAGATAAAAAATTCGACATCACATTTAGATTAAACCAATAAAAATCTGCAGATCACAGCTTATGCTTTCCACTTTCGTCTAAGCAGTATTAATAAAAAGTATTTTCTAAAACTGTTAAGTATCTAACTTTTTTCTGGATTCAGATTATTTTTCAACTTTGGAAGGAATTTGTAAAATGTACATGTTTAAAAGTTTTATATATATATTAATTTATATTTTGAACAAGATGTCGCTGCAGCGCTCAAAATCAGATAGAATTGCGTGTTTGTCGTTGTAAGAGTATATGCACTCTCACTGGGAAAGTTTCAAAAGTAGGCCAATCTCTAAACCAATAACGAAAGATTCGAAACCTACTCTGATCTTTATAGCTTTTTGTTAAAAAAGAACCTAACTGCATTTACGATAAGAAAAGAGGTACATTGAAGACAAACTGAAAAGATAGGCTTTCGAACTCTTTCTTGTCTGTTTGTCTTCAATGTACCTCTTTCCTTATCGTAAATTAAAAACCAACACGCTCAACCATCTACATTAACTGGATCCTTTTCAGGTTTTAGTTCAGATAAGTAAGACCCCAAGAACTCGTATGTCACAACAATGAACATTTAATTCAGAAATTCATAGTTCAACAAAGGGGCATTGCCTTGAAGTGTGGTATTAATAATAGTAAGAATGATTTCATCTTATGCGATAACAATACATACTAAATTAGGCCCGCCAGAGCCATAATGGGATTCTGAAATTTGACTTGCTCTGCAATGTAATACAATACAATACAATACAATAGAATACAATACAATACGATGAAATACAAAACGAAACAATTTGACGCAAAACAATATAGCGAGACACAATTCAAGAAATGCAATATCATTCAATTAAATATACTTTTTTTTTGCTCCTTCGCATATGACACAATTAAAAGTCTGAATAGAACATAGGGCTTGTGAGTGGGACTAGAAACACACGCACAAGCACACAACACGCCCACAGGCATATGCACCCTAGTACGCACACACACAAACAGACATTCCCATACACTTACATGCACACACGCAGGTGTCATACTTGATAATAAAAATGTGTGGCTACAAGAATCAATTTGCGCGTAATTTGAATGTCGGCTGTGTTGGCCGTGGGCCGAGGAGCCTTATGGGATTGAAGCGCGCCTTGTCCGACTTTTCAGATTGCTGAACCGTTGTAATATAAATATAGAGAAAAAACAAATCTAAATTATCCTTTTCAAGGAAAATTTCTGTAACTATTAAAAATTCAACCTTACCTCACACCTTTTTGTGTTGGGTTGCAATCAGTTTTTCTTATCAACAGGCGGAAGCGTTAAAACAGACACATAAACGTTTAAGACAAACGAACGACCGAGGAAATTGTTATCAGCCGGGGATACCCGTCCGTCAGTCGTCAAATACCGCGGGACCTAAAAAGAGATTGCATTGCCTACTGCTGTCATTTACCAAATCCCAAAGCGTTTCATTTTTTCGTTCGAATCAGGCTTCTACGCCCGACGCCTACGGAATTAGAGGAAGCGAAACAGTCCGGAAAAGATCTTCTCTGTCTCAACGTCGTGGGGATTTCCATTTTTTTTTTTTAGATGCGCTCTCGCGGCCTTTTTTCGCCGGTCTACAACTCCGCAGACACTCGCGCCTCGGCGGTGGCGCTGCAAGTTGAACAACGTCGCGCGCTCTTTCTCCTTTCCCCATTCCCGCAGACCCTCCTTTCCCTTTTCGCCTTCCCCACTTTCTCCCTTTTGTGTATCCTCTCCTCCCCCTTTTCCTCACCGGAACGCCAGATCCTGGATGACAACCCCGCGCGCGCCTTGTCCCGGCGTATTCGGCGCTCCGATCGGATAGCGGCAAGTTTGGCGCTTTCGCAGTTCGGCTCTGCGCTCGGATTCGCCGTTTCTCGCGGACAAAAGTGACACGTGCTTCCCGTGTTTGACGGTTCTGCTATCGTCATATCGTTGTTGATCTCTCGACGATCGGTGTTGTTTTTCTTCTTGTGCGGTTTGGGAGCTTCGTCGCAGCGCCGCGGAACTTGACGGCGTGCGCTTGACTTTGTGCCCGTCGTATTGCGGTTCCTGATTCAGCTTTGTCAACCCGTTGTGATTGTGACGTGTGTGTCGATTTGGAGCGCCGCGGAGAGCGGCGTCCGTTCTCTCCTTGTGGGTTTCGCTTCGCGCCTTCTGCTTGGTAAGTCTGAAGAAATAGCCGTTGTTTTGACAGAAAAAGTTGGTTGGGGCAATTGTTTTTGAGTATTTATCTTGCCGGGTGGTTTGTTGCGCACAATGTCTACTACGTCTACTAGGTAGCCTACGTTGCTTATGAAGCTGGGAGCGCATTTAGCTTAGGAATAAAAAAGATAATGTTTTCTCCCCGATCCGATGGTTTTAGTTTAAAAACAAGAACGAAACAAAAGGAGCATAAAAATATGATTAGAATCTAACTAAAAAAAAAATTGAGGACCGTTTTTGAGCGAGACGTAACTATGCTTCAATACCAATTTATGAAGTGACATTACAGTCAACGCACGCCAAGTAAAGGGTTTAAATTACCCATGTAAAACAATCTTAACAGTCTCAGTAAGTGGGAAGCTTGTAACAATTAATGTTTTCTTATCTTTCATTTGAAGATAAATTATATCTAAACCAGCGACTAATTCAATGTTTTTATGTACTTAATAGAACTAGTATAAAATAGATTAAAGATAATATTGGACTGATATGGGAAGCTGCATACTTGCAAAGTTTCAAATAATTTCACATATAATATAATTTGTTAAGAATTGAAGAGCAATCTTAATGTTTTCTAAAAAGTAAGATAAAAAATCTACGTGTTTTTTATAATTAATAATATCTTATTGATTAGCTTTAACGTAGCCCTGATATGCTACCGTACAGTGCTAATGGCACGTTCAATAAGACACCATAAAGGAATACATATCACGGGTTATTTTCATCATCGTGCGTGGTCTCTAAAGAAGTAATAGTCGAAATTTAGAGAAGAATGAACAGTACGATCGGATAGGAATAAAACTTGCAAAGTCGCCGAAAGGCAAAATACTTGGGGTCGCTATTTTGGTGGTAGTTATGTCAACTAGACACGAAGAAGCAGACCTAGTTGGTTACAAATTTGACTGTTTCGTTAAAAAACAATAGAAATAAACAAAAAGTTCGCTTCGCATTCTGTTAAATACTATTGTCATAACGAAATGCTGGTAAACAAAAACAAGCATCGTTATTGGCGCAAAGTTTATTTTAAAACTGACACCGTAATCTTGGGACAATTCCAATTAACGTAGTAACATAGATGAAGATTTCTTACAATTACGCCAAAAATCCTATCTTTGGTTTTATTTACTTATTTAAAATACCCTCAAGGCCATGGGGGCATTACACAGGGCAGTAGCTTTCAGGTATAAATACAAATTTTTTTTTCTGAGAATGCAATAATTATATGTAATACGTTACTACAATAAGGACATTGGTTAAGGCAGATTTAAGAGCGACTCCATCAGATAAGGTGACAACCGACGCTGGAAGCTGGTTCGGAGAAGGTGTAGTTCAGGTAGGAATGAATTGTGAGTAGTCGTAGTTTTACACGATGGTACGCCTATCTTGCGTTGTTGATCGAGACGCGGTGATACTTAGAAGGGAGGTATTTGTAGCTCTTCCCGCAAAGGAGAACTGCGATAGATCTTGTGAAACAAACACAAAGCGAGAAAGTTATCTACGTGATGCGAGGTTAGGGCACGTTCAAACTACATTTCATAGATCTTACGCCAACAGTGCGATGATATTTTGTAAGCATGAAGAGAACAGATCTTTTTAAATTGTTTCAACTGCACGCATTATTATGTCAGTACCGGGGCATTTCGGGCGAAAACACGAATCCGAGCGTAGCAAGTGTGTTTAACGCCGAATACCATTATCACCAATAGAAGTGTAAATAGTGTTGCCTTTTCCACCAAAAAGAATAGAACTAAAAGAAAAAAATAAGGGAGAGAAAGACGGATCATAATTAAACAAATATGTGTGGCCGGTCCAGATCTTCGCAGAACGGGAGCTGAATTGTACTCTTGTCGCGAAGAAGGAAATTCGATTAATAACTGGTTCTTTACTCCGCGGAAAAATAAAAGCGATGCAAATATAACTCCGTGCTCTTGCGTGCTATACGAGGTGGCCGCGCCTGATCTGACGAGAAACAGCAATTAATCCGAATCAAATTCTCACATGGCTGCAAACTGAGGACAGCTCAGAAGCATTCTGCCTAGAGTGAAGGTGCATTTAGTGCCGATTGCTTCTTGTTTTTCCTATGTTTTGGAGGCGTGTCTCGAGAAATGTTCGTTAGTACTTCGTCATCTCGAGTCTCTACTCAAAACTTGAATTGCACCGTACTTAGTTTACAAACGTAAATGCAACGCCTTTCTTTGTAGTTCCAATTTTAAGTGTAGAATGAATTTACTTTTAATAAACAATGAAGCTGTCCTCGTGGTCTCTATTTTCACTGGCGTTTTCACTACAAAACTTTTGTTTTTGCGTATTTTATTTTTACTAAAAACGTATGAAGCGCAAATTCAATATTTCTTTCTTCTCATTAGAAAAGGTATCAAAACAAATAAAAACTGCAAAATACAAAGTACACTGCGCATTTCTTCGGGTGTTTTTGCTAGAGGGCTGAACATGGCACGTGTTATTTCTAAAAAAATATACTCTAAAAATTGCAATAAAAATAAGGTTTGGGCTAGTGTGCTATAAACCATAAAAATAGAAAAGTGCAAAGGACAAGAGGTAGAACAAGACAGGACAAGCGCTTACTATCAAGTGACGTCATAATGCATTAGTAGTTAAACACAAGAAGGAAGTGAGATATGTGTTAATTAAATTGGCAGAACGAGGTAATCAATTATTTAAAACGAATTGCGAAAGCTGAAGCTTTTTTTTTTGGAAATCACATAGATTAAAAAGTACTGCTGACTTCATAAATGCTAAAAAATTAAACTTTGCGCTTTATTGCTTTTAGAGTTAACAAAAATATTTTATGGACCCCAATGCTTCTGATATCGGTCACCTTCTTGAATGTGCATAACAAATCAACTTAAGTACCTTTGACGTACGAAAAATTGAAGGAGCTTCACTTTTATTTTCAATCTTGAAGAAATTTTTATTGCCTTAACGGCCCATGAATTCTCAAACGACTCGTTCAAAAAGCACTCGCGACGAATTTGGCGCGTACGTCGGAGGACCTTAAAAACCGTTTCGTTGAATTTCTCAAGTACCGTGACGTCCGAAAAACAATATATGCCCACAAAGTACTCAAGTTTAAATTTTAAGTAAATCTCTCGTCAAATCTAGGGAGATAAACGTACTGTTGTGTTAAAAGCTGAAAGGGAATTATAATAACGATAATTGTAAGACGGTATAGAAATAAAGTTTGTACATTGCCTTAACCATTGTTTCGCTAAAATCTATAAATTAAAGTTTTTTTTGGTGAAATTTAAGCAGAAAGCACGGGAGAAATATTTTTTTGTATACATTCAGTATGAAACATATTCTTAACGCCGGACTACCTTGATGCGATTTGAGTTCAGATTGAGAGTGATATTGCTCATATTGTCACGAATGAAGGTGACGAGAGGACGAACAGTGAACTGAAACTAAAGGTTTAATCGGCGAACTTCTGCCAAGCAAAATAAAGACCGAGCGTCGAGACAGCACAAAAGCGTGCGCCGATTAGGCGGCGTAACAGCAAGCGAGAGCGAGACTGACTCGACAACGTCGCGGGCCGCTCCTTATCTGGAGTGTGTCGGCATCTGGAATGTTTGGCAGAGAAGCTTCGAGCGTCGTGGGCTAGGGGCGATAATCAACAGACATTTTCGAGAACAAGAAAGCAGGAATAAAAGGTACGTCCGGTGCAAGAATGAACGCGAATGTTCTAGAAGTCCCTGACCGAGCGTTGCTTTCTCGGCCCTGCGGGCGGCAATATCGTGAATTTGTACTTCACAGCGCATAAACGTCTCACAACAGCAAGCACACACTCAATCACAGACAAAAAACATACACACAGCGCTGACTCACAACTCTTTGTATATTGTCTTCGTTTTCTTCTACTTCGTATTAAAACAAAATCTGGAAATTGTTTTGTCATTTTTTCTCCGCCTATTAAAACGAATTTGTAAAGTAGTCCGCTATTATCATCTTAAGGTTAGATAAGCCAATTCTTTTGCCGATAAGGTGAGAGATGGGCTGCTTACACATCCATCGTCAAGCCTGGCAATATGCTTTGCTTCAATTATTTCTCTTGTTAGCTGGTTGTTGCTTCGGTCAAGCACGGTGCAACTACGTAGTTGTGCCGCACACCCGCAATCCCGGCAGTGCAGACCTAAATGTCCTGAATTGGCTCTAGTGACGTTATTCTGGTGTTCGCGAAGTCGATCATTCAGGCACCGTCCAGTCTGGCCGATGTAGCGTTTCCCACAGGAGTGGGAATGGAGTAAACGACCTTTTCGGTGCACTGGACAAAACTGGTCTTGTGCTTCGTAGTGCAGCTCTCTGATCGGTTCGAAGAAGCGTTCACTTTCTTGCACAAGCTAGAGAGCTTGTTGGGAGCTGAAAGTACCACCTCCACATTGACTTTTTTCGCTAATTTTTTTCAGCCCATGGGATAAGTTGTGAATATAAGGCACAGCAATGAGCCTCGTTAACCTGTCTCTTGGTGAAGGTCCAAGTGTTCTATTACATTGACGTCAATTGCAGAAAACCTCCTCAAACATATAACAAGACGGGAGGTCACTCAACCTCGCTCAACGTTGGTTACTTAATATACAGCCGAGCTTCGATGAATAATTTTGGTTGCTAAAGTAAGCGGTTACTGTATTGAGCAATAAACGTAATCCCCGATTTCCACTTTGAATTTAATATTTAAAAATAAATGCCAGTGCGTCTATACCCCGTTTCACCATACGTCCGGTCGCAGGGGATGCTACGAGCTATCTTAGCCAATCCCGTTCTGTGGACGTGGCCCGTGATACGCTTTCCGCGCGTCGCAGTGCCCCTCTCTAAGGTCACGTGACACTCACAGAGCCTCCGATTCGCTCCGATGGTTCGTAACATCCGTTGCGCTTAAACGTAAGATGAAACGGAGTATAGTTTATTGCTGAGGTCGAGGTGAGTCAATCCCTGTAATGCGCTAATGTAATTCAACAAATACGAGGCTAAACCTCCCCCCCCCGCCCCCTTCCGCCCCCTAGAGAGAAAAAAAAACACTTTCTGTTGTGAAATTTACCGTTTCATAACGAACATACTTCATTTTTCAGTGAAAATAGTTTCCGGTTGTATCAGCCGCCGAGTCTCGAGCCCTGCCTTCGAGGCACTATATATCGATTGACCCTGAACATCTATAGACAATGAGCGCGCAGACATCTTGTCGAAACCCAGATTGCCGTTGCTTGTACTATTTGACTGTTTCACATTATGGCAGTCGATGCTTCAATTCGATGGGGTCAATGAAACATCGCCAAAAGGGCATTGCATGGCGCTCGTAGTTTTTGTGCGTTTGCAATGAGCGCCTAAAGCAATCACGAAAGGAGAAATGCGCAGGATCCCGCCGGAATCACTCCGCATGATTGGTTTCGTCGCTGTTAGCAAACGCACAAACACGACTAGCGCCATGACGATAAAATTTCGGCGCTTATTAATTGCTCCCATTGGATCGTAGCTCTGGCTGCAGTCGCACTTAACGGGGAAGGGAGAATAACACTGCTCAAAGAAGAAGACATTAATGGTTTATTACTCCTTCTCGTGTAAACAACGGCAACGCAAATGGAGACTATTTTTATTTATTTAGTTGCTCTCAAGGCCGAAGCATTACAGAGAGGGCGGGAAAAAAATGTAACGACGTAAGCGAAAAAAACAACAACAGGCGTGGTTACGATATACTGGCTATAAATGCCAGATTTGAACGGGTGGGTGTTTGTGGAAGCATTGGAGGCAGGGGAGGTGGTTCCAGTCGCTGCATGTGGTGCCAATGAAGGAATGAAATTGCAAATTGGTTTGGCTGTTGGGCACGCCAACCTCGAATTGAAGATCATTATGGGAAGAGATGAACCAAGCCGGCTGGATAAGTAAGTCACCGAGAAACGGGTAAAAATGGTAGATTTTTGTCAAAAAGACAAAGTCGAAAGAATTTACTGTGTGAAGCGAGATCGGGCGAGTTTAAATTCAATATTTTTTCTGCGACGCTAGCAGTGCGGAAGTAGTTATAAAAAATGAAACGCACGGAACGATTTCTAATTGATTCTACGTTAAGATTCGGTTTTTCTCGTCACCGTCGAACACATGCCAAAATCTGCGCGGGTTGGTTTCGAGCGACAATGGAAGTGTGTGTTGAAAGTAAGCATCCTTGGAAAGATAGAGCACACGTGCGTAGTCATCTTCGGCGCGATGATAGGCAGCCGATCTTTACGGAATCACGGACAGCCTTGCTTTCCTAAAAATACGCTTCTTTTTATTCAACAATCTTGTTAACGATGGCATAAACTAAGGTGATTGCGTATTCTTAATCTTGCAAAGAAGTGCGTATCGATTACTTAGCTGATTTGCGTTGTATTTGAAGAGAAACCAGTTTTATTTTGTGGTTCTCTCGGAAAACCTCAGAAAGAACTCGTACGAAAAGGCCTCGAGTTCTGCATTGATTGAAGTGTAATCGGCTCTGCTATAGTTCTTGTTAACTTTATGGTATTAAATTTGCCAGTTAAAGTCTCGGGAAAAAATGAATAACAAAATTGTCACTGAGTCCCGGTAAGAGCGAAAGTGATTGAACAAGATCCTGATGTGTTGTTAGTAATATGTCAAGTACAGTTACGCTGGACTGCGTGGAGCAAATCGACATCTTAACGAGCTGACCCAGGTTGAAATCAGAGCATATATTAGGGAAGGCAATACATTCCGAAAAACCACTTCCACTTACAGGAACAAGTGTTCCCTAAGGTATGTTTGGGAAATTATCACCGGGGCCAAAGATTGGTGAGGCGGCAAACCTTACGCGTATTTTATTCAAAATATTAAATAAATTTCAGAAAAAGACGGCAGATGAATTAGGCGTCCATTAACAATTACAGAAAATTACACCCTTGGGACATACACGGATGCACACGGAAACCAATTCAAGCGGAAAGGCAAGTGAAACATTGAAATGAACCAACTCGTCGGAAACCGCAATCAAAACACAACCACCGGATCTAGTACCACGATCGCACCTATAGAAGAGAAACCTTTTTTCGTAATTTAAAATTTCTAAGCAGTTTATATTGGCGGACAGCAACGTTTCGGTAAAAGCCACAACGTCAGCAAAGGCGTTTGTCAACAAGTGATGATAACGCTTCGCGTTTATTCATGATGCTCCGAATGTTACAGTGTAAGAAGGAAAGATGCCGCGTGGATGGGGTTGTGCGTGCAGTCGCTTTTATTTACGATGATGGTTGACTGGCGCTCGCGCCAGACGAAACATTGAAATCATTTGAAGGGATATCGATGTTGGTTTCATTTTCGCAGACATTCTTAGTGATAGAGCAGTACCTATACGTTTTGTGTTGACTACTACTTTGTTGTACTTCAAGGAGAAAGCTTAAGGCCCTGTCACACTGAGGCAGCAGTTGGACAACTCTATCAGGCAACACGGGGAAGTGCAGGGTCTGATCGTGACAGGTCGCCGGCAACACGGTGTGTTGCCGGTGACCCTGTCACATCGCGGCAAACAACAGTCGGGCAACATGTTGCTGCCGCCCGGGAACCGTGTTGCCCGATTTGTTGTCCGACAACCCGGTCACACCGCGCTGATGGCGGAGACAACACGGAGAACACTCCGCCATCTTGATTGCTTACCTTCGTTCGTGTGCGGCGCGGAATCGCTGGAAATGTGACTCTACAAAGTGCTAGTGCGTTTGAAGGGCCGGGAATCACCACGGTACGACATCAACCAGTGACTGTGATTAAAAACTTGACACGGGAAGTATTTTCCGCTCTTTATTTTATCGAAATGTTCTTCATTCGCTGACAAAGCAGATAGCCCTAACCGAGGAAAGTGACATCGCCGATATATGTTGAGGATTTACGCCACCGTATGAAGTGTTTCTGTCCGGTTCTTTCATGCAACTCCTATATCTACTGTAAAATTGAGTTAGCACCGGCAGTAGCCCAAAGCGTCTTTTGTAGCGTGGTGTTGAGCTGAACTGACAGTGCCTCAAAGCTGCGACACCGACACGATCGGCCTTCATAACAATCGGTGGAATAAATATTTTTCAGCTCTGTCTACTTTCCTACCGCCTTCTATGTTATCGTTTCATTCCCCAAAACGTCCTGGGTATTTTTAAAAGAAATCAGTTTCTGCTAGCGGCTGTTTCCAAGTTCCAAGCATCAACAATCACGATCAGAGTGGTCGTTTTACTGATTCAATCTTTTAATCTTTGGTTTTCTGGACTATTTTTATTATACTTTATTAGCGGGTGAGTATAATATAGGCATGCCATTTTATTTCACTATCAGTAATGGATGCTGGTTTCTCGGTAGTTCTAATTTCAAAACCAGTCTGAACGTTCACGACCGTAGCTGGGACCATTTCGAAAATCGCTTTCCGTAACTATGCAGCAAAAACATTAATCGAAAATATTTTAGCAGCACGCCAGCCCTAATTATTGTTAAATAACGTTTTCCAGGCCTTTATTTGAGTAAGACGTTATTGATAGGGAACTAGCTCTACCATCGAAGCTACCTATGTTGTCGTGTTGCCGGCCCGAAATTCGCTCAGCCAGCGATCAGGGCAACACACGTTGTCCAACACAAGTTGCTGCTGTTTTTGTTGCCGAAAGCTGTCATACCGAGGCAACATTTTAGTTGTCGTCCATGTTGTCGTGCTGTTGCCGCGATGTGACAGGTTTGTCTGACAACACGGGGAGCGAGCAACAAGTTGCCCGACTGTTGGACAACGTGTTGTGTTGCTGTTGCCGTCGTGGTGCCTCAGTGTGACAGGGCCTTTACCCACTTTGCTTTGGCAAAGTCCAGAAGCCTTTTCCGAATTGCACGTGTTGCTTTGCAGAATTTACGTTGACAGAAATGCTTCTACCACGCAGTTTATTCTATTTTGGAAGATAATAGTGTCTCTGATCTTGAAAGACGTAAATCACACAATCACTAAACGACATTTGCTAGCTACGAACGTTCCAAGCATGTAAGCACGAGGAATTTCATCTACAGGTGGCTGGATACTGAATGAATTATAAATAATCGTCCACACCTTTTCTTTAGATATGGCCCACATTTCTGCACTGCAGTCAATAATGCCGTAGACCAACAAACTATTCATCCAGGACCCATCTTTGTAGTCGTCTAACCGTTACCTCAGAGCGGCATTTTCACTTCGGACTGTCGTCATCAACATGTCTCGTAGATTAGATTCGTTGTTAAACCAGTTGTTAAACCGGACACTTTGCAATCCAACATTTTTTTTTTTAAATTCGTCGATCTATTTTAATAGTGTGTCGTGTTTCTCGTTTAGATCCGTGAATGTTCTGCTAATGGCGGCTAATACTTTATTATGCTGTTTAATTATATCTTCCTTTGGGGGACCTGGGTTCCGCTTTAACTCCCCGCCAAGAAAAATCAGTTCCGCATCGTGAACACTTTTATTCCGCAAAAATAAACACACAAACGCACTCAGCAGCGCATTAGAACACTTGACAAAGGCAGAGACCGAGGCATGTGGGTATGAAAGTAGCAGCAAACGGACATTTTTAGACTTTTAGAATAAAGAGATGGAGCAGAACCAACCTGAATGAAAAACGAGAAGGCGTTTTTAGCAGCCATTCAAGCTTCTGCCTTCACATGCTCACAAGAAAGCAGAAGGTTTTAACGTCCGCTTATAAAGCATTCTTGCAGTACTGTCGATGTCGGAGCGGCCGCCTTGATTGAGCGGATCCAGAGTCGCGTCACGGGGCAGGAATGGTGAGGCCTGGCAACATTGGTCGATGAAGGGTGACGTGTCCAGAAGCGGAAAGAGGGCGGCTGCAGACTCATGCCCCAACAGCCCTGTACAGGGAGGATAGTAGACGAGGACGCAGACGCCGGTGATGGTGACCAACTGGATGAAAAACCAGAAGGGGTTCCTAGCAGTCATCCAATCTTCTGCTTTCACATTCTGCATGTGCGTGTCGATGCACCCAACTTTGTTCTTAGTACACAAAAGGACAGCTGTGTGTCAGTATGCTAATGCAGATATTCTACCGATTGAGCGATGATGCAGTAGCGAAATGGATAAGTTAGGCATGCATTTCCGAAACCTTAACTTAGCGTCGCCGAAGTTTGCTTTCCCACAAAGAGGGTCACTATGTGGGAAAGCTGAGCGGTGTGATACGGCCCTAGGGATGGGAAAGGAAACTCGCTCGCATTTACATTTCGAGTTCAGCAGCAAATACGTTTCTACTTTCCTGTTATAGATCAACGCTTAAATAAGTGTGATGGTGAATTCTCATTTTTATATCAAAGACTCCAAGACCGATGTTCACTTTCTTCGATACTACACGTTCTGATGCTGTGCTCAGCAGCTGCTGCAAAGAAAAGGGAGGACAATATTGCTTTATCTATGAGGAGTAAAACATTCGCCGCAAAACTAAAATTGTAGAAAAAAAAGTAAAAAAAAGAGCTTGCATAGAATTAAAACGAGGTGGTCCTTTCCCATCTAAGGGTATTTCAGAATTTCTAATGACAACTGATGTTTTCTTATTAGTGGATCATGCTGTTATTTAAACTTGCTTATTTTCACTTAATTTAGAGATTAATATTGAAGCCACGTGACGTCGACCTTTAGTGTGCCGACATAAAAACGGTTTTAATATTGGTAACCTTTTTTAAAAACAGCATGTGTTATTACAATTCAATTTAGTTGAATGCCACGAAAACTGTAAATAAAAAAGTCAAACTTTCCTTCGTGTCACTTATAAGGTGTATTCACTGGCGGCCATATCTGTGTGCGCTAATGCTGAGCACGTGCTGATGGCGATGTTTCCACAGTTATTTTGCAACGTGCACCCCTCACCATCAAGATTGGTGGTCTTGGAAGCCTATTAATGCAACGCCTCCTTTATCGGGTAATGCCTGTCACATGAGCGCTTTTCCCGGATCATGCCCTTTCCTATTACCCTCTCCTATTCGGCCTAGTCACTGTTGGAGCGATGTGTGGTCGGGCTGCTGCGCCACGTAGCGGGAAGGGAGAGAATCGGGGTGTCCACCGGTACCCACTGTTAAGCGCACGACCTATTTGGCAAGTTGGAGCGATGTGTGGTCGGGCTGCGGCGCCACGTAGCGGGAAGCGAGAGAAGCCGGGCGTCCGCCGGTACCCATTGTTAAGCGCATGATCTGACAGGCATTACCGTATAGAGGAGGCGTTGATTAATGCCAGCTCGTTCTGAGCATGCGCTCTCAACAGTGACCTCAAATATGGAGGCCAGTGAATACCCCCTATACTCTGCAAATGGGCTATACTTGTGGCGCAATTACACATATCGCACATTGTTCTCCCTCACTATGAATCTACATCATTGTGATTGGTTCTGCTACGTTTTTGTCTCTATAATTGTGTCCCAACTTGATTTTAAAACTGAACATGCATGTACAGGGTGATTAAAAATAGAACTCCTCGTCCCTCTCCGGTTCTTGCCGCTTGATTGCAATAGGGGACACTTCCAATTCGTCCCAACGCTAAAACGTACATATTCAAAACACTGGGTCAAAAATCATCAATTACGCAAACCTCTCGTGCGTGGACTACTTCAAAATTTACTAAAAACCTCGTCCAATAAGCTCTTTCTTTATTAAATTATCAGTGTTGGCAATAAGACGGGTAAGCGCTCCAATGATCATCTAGTCTTAGTAGCAAAAAGGCGTTCACCCATTTTGTCACTGAGAAAACGTGATCATCTGAGGATGCCATCGTTCACTATTCTCATTAACTGAACTTCTAAAATGAAGACATATAATCGGCGTTCCGAGAATATGGCCTGACAGTATGCATGGCCGAGAGGGTAACTGCGATGCTAAGCTCTGTTTTACACGCAGCACATATCGCTGTAGAGCTACTCACGCAAGCACGTGGCTTCATCTAGCGTTATTGTTTCCACGTTTTCTACAAAAGCTAAGTAAAAACAGAGACACGCGCCAGCAATTTTTACAGCTCTGTGCCATAGCCTCCTCTATACTCACAAAGCCTGGCAGTTCGACGACGGAGCCATAGAGGCCCGGTCGCTGATTTGGAGCGCGAGAATCTGGTAGCAAAGAGCATTTTTCGGGAAACCTGGACGTCAGCCTACAGCTTTTGCAGTGGCGAGGACCCGAAACATGTTTTTCAAACCCGACGAGAAAAGAAGCGGTAGCGCGAGGAACGCGAGGAGCACGAGCGGACATTCCATCGCCCGGGAGAAGTGTGTTTCGGCGTCTCGCCGCAGCGGGGTGCGCGTCACGTGGCTCTCCTCTCCATTCGTTGTCTGCCGCTCTACCTTTTCCATTTTGGCGGCCGCTTCTCGAGGTGATCTGCCAGGCTTTGTGAATATAGAGGAGGCTATGGCTGTGCATGATATAATCAATATAATGTTACTGCCAAGGTGAGAATGGCAGGGAAGAGCTTCAGTTGTCCCGCCTTCAGAGCGAGGCTACTTCGACGACGCTTCTGGATCTCGTGCACCTGGAGCGTGCACGCGCAGCCCAAGGAGCGCGTGCAGGAGGCCGGGCGTTCGAAAGCCACATCTTGACCTTCTCATTCTGTCGGTTACTATACGCCTAGAAACGGAGGAGAGAGAAGACCAGAGCGCACGGGCACGTCAGAACGCCGAGTCCTGATTGGAATAATTCGTGGATGGACCCATACGCTGGCTGCCTTTGTCACAACTGCAGTTTCCGAATGCGTTAAAACCCGGCACGCCGGCGTCGGGCGTTTTGCTTTCGTATTTGATCGCGTTCGACAAGTCACAGCCTCCTCTAAGCCCTCAAAGCCTGGCAGTTCAACGACGGAACCATAGAGTGCCCGGTCGCAGATTTGGAGCGTGAGGATCTGGTAGCACAGAGCATCGAAGAGCCATTGCTCGGGAACCCGAAACACACTTGTTCGCTCGGGAGAAGTGTGTTTCGGCGTCTTGCCGCAGCGGGGCGTCAGTCACGTGGTTCTCCTCTCATCCGTTGTCTGCCGCTCTACCTTTTCCATTTCGGCGACCGCTTCTTATGGCGATCTGCCAGGTTTTGTCAGTAGAAAGGAGGCTATGAAGGAGCACGCCGATCAAAAGAAAACCTAAAGAACATGCAGGAAACGCGCGATGACGAAGGAGCGAAACGCGCGCCGCCTATGGTTGGGGCCGGAGGGAAACAAAAGCACCAGGGCACATTTGGCGGGTAAAAGGTGCGCACGAGGTGCAGAAGGAGCAGACGCTGTATAACTAGGAAATGAAGTACAGATGAAATAACTAAACCTAAAGATACGCTCTTCTTGCGCTTTATCTTTGGTATAATTAAAAATTGACGATAACATAAATAACGGAAAAAAATACGGCTCGTTAGGTCAGGCAGTCGGTGGCCGACTAATGATGTTTTGTCCGTTCACGCGACGTGAGCCTCCTGATGAATTCACGTTGCCGGATTTGCTGGCAGCGCGAGATATACGTGCGCGATCGTGTTCGCACGGTTCGACAGTCGTGAGCGGGAAGCAATACGTTGGCCGCGTCCTAAGCCGGTCGAATTTTGCTTACCCTTAATGGACGGCGGGAGAAATGGGGCGAAACTGCTCTCGGCGTTGCTCGGCAAAGCGGCGAACTGCGCCGAGGCGAATGCGGAAGCTCGGGGAGCACGTCGCTTTTTATGGAGGCTGTGCGCCGTCGGCCATTGTGCAGAGCAGTGTTTCCGTGTGCGCCCTATAGAAGAACGTCGACGAGGTTTATTATACTCTGTCTCATTGTTTCCAGTCTATGCAACGGAAGCTTTTACTTGTTGAATAGCAATGCGAGTTAGGGAGGGGGGGGGTTGTACCTTTCTGAAATAAATTACACCGTTTTTTGTTGCATATCTGGTTCTTAGATAGTATAGTAAGGGTGCAGGCGAGCTGGTGAATGTTAATCATGATGAATACACCTGAGACTGGGGCAGAAATGAACATATAAGTCGAAGAATCAAAAATGGACAGGTCGACGTGTTGTCAAATAATGATTATTATTAAAAAAACAAAAACAAACGTGAAATAGTCTTATATTAGAGATGTAAGAAGCGATGTAAAACTTATTTGTTTACATAAAATGTTAAGACTACACGTTGCTTGAAGGCGGTGTTTGGTATATTAAAGAAGAAAGGAACGAAATAAAGTTACTAAATATTTCCTTCATTTCCCATTTTTTATAGTTTGACATTTGAATGGCCCATCACCCCTTTGTTTGTTTTTACTGTTAGTTATTTGGGACAATGTACTTTACGGGAAAATTTATTTAGCTCGAAATTTTTTATGAAAGCCAATTGTGTTTCTAGATATTTTAAGGAGCGAAATTGCGCTCCCAAGCAACACCTTCGAGAGAGCGCGGTGGCCGAGTGCGTTAGTTCAGCGCAGCTCCGCGTATGTCGACGAAACGTTCGCGCCGGGGAAGCCAGCGATCCTGGGTTCTATTTCACACCTCACGAAGATTGTTTACACCAAACAAGAATAATCTAGTCAGTGCTGTACGACCCCTGGCTCGGGGTCTCTAACGGGTGTCACGCAGTAGCGATACGCAACTACGCCCCGGTATGATTTAGATACGCACAAACATCCTAACCGGCGTGCGGTTGTGTATTGCCACTGCTTGATACACGTGAAAGACCCCGAGCCAGAGGTCGTACTGCACTGGCTAAATTATTCTTCTTGAGCGTATACCATCTGCGTGGCAACTTTCTAGACTGCACACTGTGAAATAGATGGAACAAAATGAGGAAAGTCGCCTGTGAACGTCCTTCCCAATGAACATTGTTCTGTATTTCACGCAGGCCGAAGAGTTATACTCCATTTCCTGATAATTCCAATCGCCGCCAACTCTACGATCGAAGGAAGTAAATCAAGCCACGCCACTCGCCGTATTTATGCGTTTTCTATCAATGTCCACCTAAACTGAGCACACAGCAGAAAAAAGCGCAGGATCGCGCCGTGTTCACTCCGCGTGATTGTCTTATCGAGCGATAGCAAACCCAGAAAAACGACGAGCGCCATAACGATAGAGGTTTTGGCGCTGATATTAGAGAGTTTTAGTATTGCGTATGGGAGCGAACGAAAGCGCCGAGCGTATGCGTTAGCGTTGCGTGCTCCACTCTGCGCATGCGCATCGTAGCCATTCGCTGAATCAAGACGCAGTTTGGGGCCTCCGCGCACGCTCAGTATGGAACACGCGACGCTAATCCAAACGCACGGTGCTTGCGTTTTGCCCGTATGCGCAATGCTGAAACTCCTTGATGGAATCACAACGTTGGCTGATATCGGATTCAATGTAAAAGGAGTGTAGAACATCCCGCTTAGAAATTCGGGAAACTTACGACACCGGAAAAATAACGCCAATTTTGTTTTAATAAAACTTATTAGATTTTCTTTTGTTTCGGTCCTCATCGTCCTATTTCGCTCAGACATTGCGTAACTATAGTCTCTGGCAGATTAAGAAGCACAGGGCGTTGCAGGCCCGAGCATCGCAGTATAGCGCCGCCACCAGTGAGACGACATCATTACCTTATAAGGAAGCCGAAGAAATAATCATGAAGCAACGAACATACCAAGGCACGGCCGGCCCTTCTTGAGCTGCAAGCGACTATACGGAGTACAAGTTTGCCCCTCAAGAAACTAGTGCCCCCTCCCCTTCCCCAAAACGGGAACACGTGAGCTTGTTTCGCCCGACATCATACAATGACCGCGCGCTTTTGGCCGTCTCGTCATCGCGCTTTCCCTCGCTTCGTCTACGTTGCCCTTTAATTGGCGTGTCCTTCCTTGGGCGCCGATGAGCTTGAGACGCATTTTTACCACGTTGAATTCGCCTGAGACTGGGTAGAAGGGAAACCTATAAACGTAAAAAGGACAAATAATAAACGGGACGACGTCTCAAACTCAGCTAACTCGTTTATTTACTTCCCCTCCTCATCTAGCATCAAATTGAAGGTCATTACCACCAACACAAAAATACGAGTGTATGCAGTTCGAGCACCACAGTCTCCATCGCACAGTGTGAAAATGGGTACAACCTTATAAGTCGACATTCTAAGGCAGGGCTGCACAACTAAAAAAATAGGCGGGCCAAAATTACGTTTATTGAAATCTGTGCCGGGCCGCACCAATTGCGATTCGTCACATATTTTTTGGCTGGGGTCAGGTTTCCGATATCAGGTGTCATCGCGCTCGTCACCGTCTTTAGCCCATCTCGCAATGTCCTATCCGTTATGGCAGGTCGAAGGCGGTTCTTGTTGAGAGTCATCAGTGAGAAGGTCTGCTCACACAAGCATACGTGCTCCCGAAAAGCGACGACAGTCTCAAGGCGTGGTCCACCAGGTTTCCGCACTTCTTCTTGTCTAGGTTTTTGTAGAACTCACGCAGCTGAGATTCGCGATGCATAGTCTTTAGCGCTGGTGGATACTGGAGGTCGATGAGCTTCAGTTGCATCGTCGTACCGGAGTTCTCCGATCCAATGATGCAACCTCTGACTATTCGAAGAGGAAGGGAGAGGGTTGATAGCCTCCGTGGTGAAAGAAGGAAGGGGATCTGTGGAGATAGAGCAAGACGTTTTCGCGTTCCGTGTACAGCCATGTTGAGACAGAACCACACGAAGGACAGGGACGGCTGCACACGTTTTTTTTTGTTGTTGTTGTTGTTGTCAGCGGGATTAGTGGAGAGGGAAAATTTGCACTGAGAAATCGTAGTTCCTTCGCCAAAAAACTGAAAAAAGTAGGTCAAAGGGTTTCACTGCTGCTTGCCAAGCGGAGTGGGCGCTCGGTGGATTGAATGGCATAGTAAGCGACTTTCTGCGCTGAGCCGGACCGCGGGCCGCTAAAAAACGCCCGCGGGCCGCATGCGGCCCGCGGGCCGTATGTTGTGCACCCCTGTTCTAAGGCAATGGTTCTCAACCACTGATGTTTCGCGGACCCCTTGTTGATCGCCGCAGATGATGGAGGACCCCGTTTGTGACGGGAGGAAGGAAAAGGTATAGGTTACTTATTATAATGATTTAATATTTGGATATAACTAAGGCCTAGTGTGAAGTAGACTTCTCTCAATGACGTACACACGAAAGATTTTGCCCAAAAGATTAAAATATTTCTTCTCAATTTGAAAAAAAAAAGCAACTTTTATTGCCGGGCTTGAATGACGAGGAAGGGCTTCGCGGACCCCCAGAATGCCTTCGCGAACCCAAAAGGGTCCGCGGACCCCTATTTGAGCACCACTGCTCTAAAGCAACACCCATCCTCATTCAAACTCCCCTTCTATTCTAAACACAGTTCCCACCTCTGATACAAAAGACGCTCTTAACACCTAGCCACCCCCCCCCCCTCCATATAATATTATTAATAATGAAAAAAATATTCTAAATGATTTTCGGGTTAACACAACACAAAAAAAGAGAAAAAACTGCAAAAGAAGTGGAGATTTTTTTACAATCATATTGGGCAACCACAATCAGGACTAGGGTTCTCTATTTAAACTTCAAAACACACGCAAGAAAAAAAATGAGCATCATAATTTTAGTAGCTTTTTGCTTTGCTTCTGAACTGTAGCGAAGCCTGACTTTTACAATTCCCTAGAGATTCTATCCTTGCTTGTGGGATATGCCAGCTGAACGAAGCAGGAAATATACAAGACAGAGAGAGACACAACGAACAGACGCATACACTTCGCTTCTATCCGCACTGTCTACCTTACTGCTGTTTTTGCATCGTTTCTCTCCTTGTAACAACGCATAAAGCTGGGCGAGTTGGTTTGACACCATGAAACTGGAACATCGCGAAACTAAACGAGGGACGAGTAGAAGAGGTAACGGCAGACACGGCGCTGTGTCTGTCGACAAACGAACGACAGACACAGCGCCGTGTTTGTCGTTACCTCTTCTACTCGTCCCTCGTTTATTTTGGCGCTGTTCGCGTTTCATGTTCTCTGCTTGTGTAGGATTTCCGTATCCGACCAGAGCGCCGCGCGGTTGTTACAATCATGGATTTGTTTCTCGATTTACGAGTTTTGTGCATTCTTCTTCACATTTCTGTTATGTTCGTTTAATCTGTCATTGATGCAGATTCAACGAGCATCTCTCCTACGTACCTAAATTCACACTCTAAGTGTACAACATACACACCACCATTCTCAGAACATGCAGATGTTTCCCGAAGGGCATTTTTGCACTCATTCACACCTGTCTGAAAAGGCGGCAACGTACTAAACCTGAAATCGGAACCAAAGACCGTGTTGACTCCAAATTGCTTTGCTCATGCCTTCAGGGTATGAGAAATCTCACGAAAATATGGGATTACGTCAAAGTGGTTTCTTGAATTTTGTCCCATTTCCCTCCTGCCTTTGATAAAGAATTCTAATTGCTGTTTGATAAAGCTTTCGACATATCATACACTTATCTTTTTCCACTGCCTTTTTACCGATTCAGTTTGGATTTCGGAACACTTGCTGGCCCTATTCGCAACTCCAACTCCCTATAGATAACGGGACAGTGGTACCAAGACAGCGGAAGAGACGCTGATCGATTCTCCGAGATTTCCCATGCGCCTTCCCGCTGTAGCTGGTCAGTGTGCTAAAATGAATCGATCTGGCTACAAATGTGAAGCGGTCAAGGCAGAAGCATATCACCGCTAACGGAGATGTTGACGTGCGTTGAGAAAAGGAGCATGCTGATTTTGGTAGTGGCGAAGCGGAGCACTACCATTCCTATTTTAGAGCACTCGCTTTCTTCGTTAACACTGCAGAACGCACAAACACGCAGACCAGAACCACGCGGTACCAGAAGCACCACGGCCGATAGTCGCTGTCACCGCACCGGCTCCGCCGCAATCCCCACTCCTCTGGTTCTTTGCTCGTCCGCGAGAGGGCGAGCGGAGGGCTGAAGTGTCGAATAGGTTGCTACTTGGACTGTTAGACTCTAAAATTCCAATAAACCTACTTTCATAAAGACCATTTGGAAGTCCAGTGAGTGTCATCTTCGAAATGAGCTGACCAACTTGCGAGTTCAAAGATATGTCTACATCTAAAATGAGGTTTGTGATGTGAAACTGAGCATGACATGCGCACGTGAAACACCATTGCTCACAGTCACATCGCAGACTTCATTGTAGGATATAAACATATTTTCAGCCTCGTTATTTCACGAGCCCGCTCTGTAGATTGGATTATTTGGACCTTCGAGTACGCTGCAGGAAAGCACACGCACAGGCATTTGTACGGGTGCAAGGCTTTGTAGGTGGTTATTTACGCACGCAACATTTTTTCTTAACTGTGCGTCCTTTTACGCGGCACTTGTCTAGAAACAGAAAAGGAGCGAAGATTGCAGACCACACAAAGCAGGGCAAACAAATCAAGAATAAAAAATAATAAATCTGATTAATTCGAATTATATCACTGCAGCGAAAATTAGAGGCTCTTTATCAATATGCGGAATATTTTAAACATCACAGATTTATTGATTGATCCGTCCGATATCTGACAACAATGCGGAAGAAAAAATACGGTAAATTTCTAGTAGTGTTTAATTAGTACATGTTAAAGATGTAACCCCAGCCATACTAGAACAAAATAGCTTGATTTTATTAGTAAGCTAAAAAGCCTTCTTTTCAAGTTCTGATTTGCTTGCCATAAGACATTACCTTTCTAGTTCTTGTTTCTTTCTTTCGCGTTCTGATATGCTTGTAATAGGACGTTATGAAACTGACGAACGAAGTGGAAGGTGGAAAGAGAGCTCAATTATCCGATTTGTTAAAAAGAGCAATGCATTTTGCTTGTGTTCAGTATGATATAAATAATGTTTGCTCGATGTTATTTTTAATTAAATACAAGGTGTGTTGGGATCAACAGTCGCAGCTGTTGTGTTGTTCAAATATGTTGTTTAGAAAATTTGCTTTTAGTCGATTTTCTGTAGAATATTCGCTGTAGAGGTTTTGCTTGTAGTAGGCTAGTTGTAGAAGGTGTGCTTTAAGAGATGTCTACTCTTGTGGAATGCTTTTATAAGATGTGCTTTTGTCGAAAAGAAAACCACTGTGATGTGCCTTTTGGTTGTGATGCTAACACAGGAATGTGTTTTATCAGGCGAAATCCATGGAGTCCTGTAACATCTGACCAGTAACTGCCGGCTTGGATTTCACCGAAATCCAAGCCGGCAGTCATCGTAACTGCGACCGAAAAGCGTTACGCCCTTAGAGAAACATATTCGCGCTCTTTCTCGCGTGAGTTGAAACGTGGTGGTGCTACTGTACAAATAGCGCTCAAACATTTCTGACACTGAACTAGACGGCAGGTTTCGCAATATTTGTGAGATCAAATCTATGCGATATCTTCGAGAAAATATCCGCTTATAGCACTGTCAGACGTAACTCACTGTAATGGTAATAGAATGGTGAGTGAAACATTAAAATTAGACGTAAATCGGAAGTGTGCTAGGGCTGCCCAAAAGAGGTCGCCACTGAGTTTATTGACTAACAAAAAAGGGCGAATAAAAATATAGTCCCCCGGCTTCATTTGACCTCACCACCTTGAGATAGTAAACAAAATGCTTTGCCGACTGTGTTTTTTTTTCTTTTTGCCGACTTGGAATTTTTATTTGCATAAACTTGGTGCTATTTACATGGTTAAAGCACATATTGATATAGGCAGTGCTCATCATGCGAATTTGACACATCCATGACTCGAAACAGAACCCATTACCCCTGATCTCGAAGTGTGCTCGACGCTTTGAGACGCACTGCGAAATCAGAACACACATTCAATTCAGAGTTTTACGCCCGCAGCAACGAGGTTGGTCGTAATTATGAAGCTTTCTTCAAGATGCCGGTTTCCCACTTCATGAATCACGAGGTGATTCGTGCGGGATTTCTGTATTGCATGCAACCCGAGCGGAGCAAGTATTTCATAACATTTACTGTCGGGGCCATCTTCCTCCACGTTTAGTGCCCGAAGCCTGCACGTTATCATTGGCCATTTGTATTCGCTTTGTATAAGACAAAGTAGACGCTCTTTGCAGTCACGCATATCTTCTCTAAAAACTCCAGAAGTTTTGTTTTCCTCGGCAATTACAGTTTCGAGGGCTTGCAGTACGGCATACTTTGTTTCGCGTCTTCTTTTGGCCTGTGTTTCCGAGTTCGAGACAAAGCAGTTTCATTCTTTCCTTGACCTCTTCCCGCACTACCGCATCAATTTTATTTCCACAGTTTCTGATCATGTATTTCTTATCTGAGAAGACAGTTTCGTAGTCAAGAAGACTTTCGCTAAGTTTCCGGGAGCTCCAAGAAAACGGCTTCCTCGTCCGCCTCCCCTAGTCGCTTTGTAACCGTTTCGTGGTCAAAAAAGGCTACTGAAGACACATTGTATGTGGTGACTGAGCTGCGGAACTCAGTGAACATATAGACTTTTTCTGTGTACTCTCGTCCCCAGCCACCTTATAGGCGTATCCGGTATGGGCGACGAAAAAATAATCCAACGTTTCAACCTGCAAATAGTAAAAAAATAAAGGGGAGGCAAAATGAGAAAGTGTGACGGTTACGCTTATATCCTAAATGCCCTCTATTGGCGTGGCAAAGGCAAAACAATGTTTTCGCCCATACTGGAAGTGACGTCAATTCAAGATGGCGGCGCACTTGCAGAAAAGGTCTATATACACGTGCTAGTTGTGCGTGACAACAGCCTTGCCAATGCGTGTGGCCAGGAGAGGGCACTTACTCCCGTCGGTTGCGTCGATCAGATAAAAGTCACGCAATAAGCTCGCAAGTTCCGCAAGGCTTGATTGAGATTGTAAGTCATGCTAATGAATGAAAGACGTTTACAACTCTCTGGAATGCCGAATTAGAGCGCAGCTCATGAAGAGGGGGGGGAAGGGTATGCCACTGCTCCCTCTCCGTACCCTCCCCTCCTCCTCTCCTGTTCTCCTCCCATTTAGTGGCAATTTTTTCTAAAATTTCCGCTAAATTTAACGAGGAACTTTTTACGTTACAATTAGCGGGAAAATTTCCAAATAAATTTGGCAAAAACAGTTCTAGCGGAAAAATATTTCCGCTAAATTTAGCGGGGAATTCCCTGCTTAATGTAGCCGGATATTTTCCCGCTCACTAAATTTTGGGGAAAGTTATTCGCTAAATTTAGCGGGGAATTTTTTACGCTAAATTTTGTTGGGAAATTTCCTGCAAAAATTAGAGAGAAATTTTTCTGCTAGAGGAGAATTTTTCTACTAAATTTAGCGGGGAAATGGTAGTGCTAAGTTTATAGGGGAAATTTTCCCATAATGCAACGCGCGCGGTTACGCCGACGGCGGTCGCGATGGCGACGCCGTTCAAGCTGGAAACAAGCGTTTAAGAGCTGCGCTCTAAAATCTAGTGCATTTAAAACGCAGTTAATGTCCCAGCAACAATAGTTCTAGCTGGCGTGTCCAAATAGTTCCGGACACTGGTGAAAAAAAATACGGTCCGACGTCTCGTTGGGGGCGTGTATGTATCACTTTTAACAACTCATGCTGCCAGAGAAGTTCCAGCGAGCAAACACGCCCGTTCTTGACAGCTTTTCATTCAGGGTAGAGTGTAAAGACACTGGTATCAAGATATACTCCGTTCACCCTGAAGCTGATACTGCAGCCGATACCAGAAGCTCGAGAGCTCAAAGTCGCTGCTTTGAGGCGTTCTTCCGCAGAACCAGCACTCGCGCTAGAAATGCACGTCTGAAAGCCCCAAGCGCGGGCAACCTTGCGCTTCTAGCTTTGGCTGCAGTCTCAACTTCAGGGTGGAAGGAGTATAGTGCTACAGCCGCTGTGCACAACCGCCCTCGCATAAGAAAAGAAACGTCTATCAAAGATAAGCGTCATGTCCTTTACGTAAGCGTCGGAAGAGCGTTTAGTCTCCTGCAAGCAAACTGTGCAAGCGTTTTCTTTCAGATGCAAATTTAACAGCTACTAGTTCATAAAGAAAGAATAAAAACATTGAAATGGATGATTTTAGTGTTTTTATTCTTTCTCGATCGTGATGCTAGTGATACACTTGCAATCGTTTATCAAACGCGCTCTACTACGTGTTCTTACCAGCAACTGTTTTCGTAATCTCGAGATCAGGCAAGCCGAGTTGAAGATTGCAAGTTTAGCTTGCTTCATATTTGAGAGCACAATAAACTAGAAACAGAAAGTGCGATGAAGACAAGTTCACCGTGATGCAAGCGAGACTTGACATTCCAGGAGCGCATCCTCCGGTCGTCGCCTACGAGGGGTCAGTCGGGGGGAATGTGGGGCATAAAGCTTGCTATATTTTAGAGTCCTCCTTTCCACTTCTGAGCAGTCTTGCGTGGCTTTTCCTGAAAGTCCGTCGCAGGATACGGGCCGAAGGGTGGGAATTCTGGGAGGTCGTCCCTCTTTGATAGGTCGACGTTGTCTATGTCAGTCGCTTCTTGTAGATCCTGGCTCGTCGATAGGATGCCGGAGTTCTCTGCCACTCCTTCTGTGGATTCGACAGTTGCAACTAGCAATGTGGCTTAGATTCCTTGCTCCGACGTGTCCGGGAAAACCTCGGGCAGAACATTGACCTCAGCCGGCGCGGTAGCAGGGCTGGCTTCTAAGTTCTTCTGCACGTCGGCAGTTGGAGCTTCTGGTTTTTCCCGCTCTTCGCTACGTGCCGTGGTTTCTGTCTCGTCTCCATCCATCTCGAAATCATGCGATTCGTCTCGATGGGTAACGTCCGTGACGGCGGCATACGTGCCGACGCAGTCTTCGGTCACATGCCCGAATGTGTGGCACTGGTGACACCGGGGCTTTCTCTAAGCCTTCCGAATTCGGCCAGTCTTTTTGTACCGTAAGCACAGCTGTGAACGCCCGAGAGCCACGATCAAGACGTTAGCCGCCGGATACCTTGAGCTGGTGTGGCAGGCAGTCGATGGTGACACCCTGCTTATGATTGAGCTGAACCATCCTCGTGGATGACTGTATGCCTTGAAAACCATCCGCCCTCCAGGTGTCTCGGGTTATCTTCTGCACTTTCCCGTACTGTTGGAAGGTCCTGCGCCGGGCGTTGTCGCCGACCGAGACTAGCACCCATGTAGTGCACTTTCAGACCGACTTCAGACCTGTCCTGGTCAATCAAAACACATCTTTTTTTTTCTTTTACCGTAATCTCTCGTGCTTCGACCAGCCTCTTCTTGGCCCCCGTCGAGTGAAGGGACAGCATCCACCGATGCTTCATCTGGTAGGCGCATATCGCTGTGGTCTCCTTCTTGACGTCCAGACGTTCGAGTTTGGCTCTGGAGTGTTCCACCCTTTAATGTCAACAGGTCTCGTCGCAGTGAAGGAAGGCCTTGTCAACAGCGAAGATTTCTGATGGCGGGGCTGCAAGAATATACGTTTTGCTAAATTAGCCAAGCTCAAAGAGCGTGCGCGAGTGTATGTCCACGCGCCGCACGTACTTCCTTCTGAAGCAGTAACTGTTCTAAAGTAAAAATAAAAAAAACAATTGGCACTTTGCACGCGCGTTCATCAACGTCTTAATTTGGTTGTTTACTTCGAATATTTAATACAGGTAAGGCGAACACGTGCAGCGCGCGTACCTACGTTCCCAGCATTTTTTTTGACGCTTGGGTAATTTAGCTTAATGTCTATAGACCTATTGCTATATTACCCAAGCATCAAGGAGAATGCAGGGATTGGTGTTCCACGCGCCACACGCGCTGGCCTCAGCAGTAGTAACTTTTCTAAAGCAAATACCTAAAACAAATGGCATCTTGCACGCGCGTTCGTCAACGCTTTAGTTTGGTTATTTACTTCGAATCTTTTATACGGGGAAGGCGTGCGCGTGTGGCGCGTGGAACACCAAACCCGGCATTCTCCTTGATGCTTGGGTAATATAGCAAATGGTCTATTGCAAGGTAATCATCCGTCGAAAAACAACAACAACTAAAGAGCCGCCGCCCTAGATGGCCGTTATCACTGCTCCATCGGAGCCAGCCATTCCATGGCTGGCTCCGATGGCTACGTCCGTGCGGTGGGAGCGCAAGCAGCAGAATGTTTTGCCGACTGTGCTATCCGGGGTCAGGGGTCAGAGCATACAAAAGCAACACGCGGTCGCGCACTTCGAGGCTTTTCCTGTCTAGTGAGCCTGTATTACAGAGAATGTCCAACTGCTCCATTAAGGTCATATTGTTTATGAGCCGCGTCTGCAATCCGAGCTTCGAGGAGAAGATGAACGCGTTAATCACATGCGAGATTGCCACGCGATAGTGCAGCACATGCGCACTTGCGACCAATTGCCGCGGGAGGTGTCGACCATTACCTTGCAAACGCCGTCCATGGTTTGAGACGCACCCTCTTTGCAATCTAGGCACTGTCATGCTGCGGCTGTGCCATCTCATGGCGTCTGTAAGAAATGAGAGCGAATCTTCGGTAAGCGCCGCTGTTCAGATGCCCTTCTCTTCTTTCCTTGAAGGCATTTCACTAGAGCCCTGCATATCTACGGATTATCCGCGCATATCCTGAATAAACTGGCGGATGCGGAAAAAAAGGAATCAGATTTGGCGGATTGCGGATCGGATGCGGATGCCAGGGGCTGCAGACGCGTCCCCGGATACGGATATCCATAGGTCCGGATCTACATTTTTGCTGAGGCGCCTCATAAACGCGTCAGACCGCACATCGTAAAGTGAATAAGTGAGTTATAAAATGAAGTGCATCGTAATGATGTATTGCGGGGGCAAACTACTCTCTTAGATAAAAAGGGGTCAATCGGCAAGAAAATTGTACTTACGTCAAGAAAAATTTGATTCTCACCAGATATTTCTTGAGAACGTTGGATGATTTCAACTTCTTCTGAACGCGCACGAAAACGCGCTATGTCGTAGTAGGTCGCTGCTGTCCCGGCCAATCGGTGGAGGGCACCAGTTCCGGGCTCCGCGTTTCTTCGTCGTCTGGCGCAGGTGCTCTCCGCTCGCCCGAAAACGCACCGTCCTAACCAACGCGCACGGATGTGACTCAGGAAGCGCACCAGAAACAGAAAAAACGTCACGAATTACGCAATTTCCGGGAAGCGCACGACCTACGCGCGCACATAAACGCGTTGGTCTGAATCCGTCAATGTTTTCGATATTCTGATCCTTCTACACGGAAACCTCGACAATTGAAACGTTGCGTGTGTGTGCGTTTTCTTTTTCTCGACAGTGGGCACTGAGTTGTTTTTAAGTATACGGTTCTGAGCATGCAGTTTAGGGTTCGTGTTTAAAACTAAAACCGGTAGTAGGTGTTGCAATTATTGAATATTGTCATATTTGTTCCAGTGGTGTACTCGCGCCTTACCACATATACACGAGTAATTTTTTGCGGTGAGTGAGTGCCTATCTTTTCCCACTTTTTTGTTGTTTGGCCTCAATAAAATACCACATTGTTTTTAGTCTGGCCTTTGTTAATTTTCACGTTTATAAAATATGCGTCTACTTGAAGTGGGTTTCACAAAGCAAACAGTAAAATAAATATTAAAATTTCCTTCCTTTTGACCGCATCTTCTCGGCAGTGTCAGTGTCACGGCGTCCCAAGAAAATCTAATAACTGCGATAATTTTTCCAGCAATTCGAAGTGTCTCTAGAAGTATGATCGCTTATTTTATAAATATAATAAAACAGAATACGATAAATTGACTTCCATTGTATTCTAAAACAAAGAGTTCATTATACAAAGGTAAGCATACGGCTAATTGGATACCATGTTTTTTTTTTTTTTTAAATTTGAATTTATTCTTGATTTCATGATGTAAAATGATTGCGCGGATTGGGGGTCGGATGCGGGTCCGAAGTTTGCGGATGAGTTTCGGATGCGGATACAATGTATGCGGATGTGGATAAGGTGCGGATGATCGAACTGTTATCTGCGCAGGGCTCTACGTATACCGTATTTACTCGAGTAATAGCCGCACTGTTTATGAAGGAAACTTGAGGTTTCGCTTTTCCGCGGAGCACGCGGATTGCCAATCACCGCGATCGACAGCGTGATTCCAGCGGTCTACAGGACAGAGATAACATCTTCGCGCGAAGATACCATCTTTAAAGGTTGCATTTGTCTGGAGACTCGTGTTCTCGATCTCGTTATTCGTTATATTATCTATACACACACGCGATGATTGGCTCTATATGTTCTTTGTGGGAAAGTAGTCGCAAGGGCTTTCTTTATAAATAATGCGTCTATTCTCGAGTAAATACGGTAACCTATTCTGTGTTTGGTCAGCATGATGAAGCGCGTTTATTTTTTTATAAAACGTGTTTTTGGTTATAAGCCTTTTGGAGAAGCGCCGAAGAACATTCCAGGACTCCTAACAGGCAGCTGTTAAGAGATAAACAAAGGGGGGGGGGGCGAGAAAAGGAGAGGGAGCGAATAGCTTATCTTGCCGTAGATTACGTGGATGTGAGAGGGCAATGAGGCGGCGCACGCCCCGCGATCAGGTTTCGTATACCGTATTTACTCGAGTAATAGCCGCACTGTTTATGAAGTTCGCTCCATTCATTTTTATATGAATGGAGCTATTGAATGAACGCTATTTTATGGAACAAAGCATTCCTTATAATAGCGTTCGCTATTGTATGGAATGTTTTGTTCTTATTTTTACGGACGCCACCGGATTTTGTTAAAAGAAAAAAGAAAAAAAACTAACTTCCGCAGTAAAAAACAAAAAAAAACAACTGATAGTTCTTTTTTTTAACATTCGCTTTCTGGGTGCTGCCATCTTTGTCTACTCGGCTAGGGAGGGCGTCCTGAGCGTGCGCAGTAGCTCTCTTCCACGAAATAGGAGACACCCCGCAGGCGTCCACAGCTCAGAGACTCAGCATATTTCGCGCTCCTTTCGAAATACTGCCCTCTGTTGGCAGCATAGAGTTATTACAATAAACGCTAGAGGCTCAGCTGGCGCTAGTGTCTACGGGACTTCCGGTTGCAAATTGAAGCAGACAGCATGCAGTCTACATTTCCAGCCTCCCTGTGTATTCCTATGGGAAAACGCGCGTGAATTTTGTCTCTTCGCCGGAAAATAACATGAATAACTTTTGTCATTTTGGTTGTACCGGATAGTATGTACCTTTATTGGTATTGTGAAAGTGTAATTGCTTTAGTTACAGCATTTTTCTTTACCACTGAACGATGTTAAACTTCGCTCTATTTCAGGCCCAAACCTCTGTTTCAAGGAAGGTATGTGAAAACGAGCGACGATTCTAAGCAAACTAACGATCGAAAGGAATGTAGAGTGTGTTCAAGGTTTGCTAGCATTTCGGTGGTGCTTATATATTGCTAATATGCCCGTCCTGTCATTGTATGAAAATGACTCCGTCGTGCATCTTTACGATCGGTTAAAGAAACATACGAACGCAAAAATAAAGCACGTGAGCTACGAAAGGTGTTTCGTTTAATTATTTCCTATGTCGGGCAGTTTTTATCGGGCACCTGCTCTCTGGCTCCACCCATTTGCAAAGATTTGGAGCGTGCGGGTGATGATTTGAACCCAGAACAAGCATCTTCGCACATATTCATGAGCAGAAAGGGTGAAGCAGTACTTATTTATTGCAAATCTGACTATATTACGTGGCTTTCAATTTATTTTGATCGTCTGCGTGCACAAGGAGTTACTTATCCCGTGTTACTGCGTAGTTCTTGCCGTCTCTCTTGGTTTTCCACATGTCCTTCGTTCGTTTGGCACGTATATCTCCCATGTTGGAAAGCGTCGACGCCGTGTTCGCGCTAACAGTGTCCGACAGTGCACAAAAATACACGTACGAAGCCGTTTTAGCACCGTTTTTAATGCGATGAATTTGGAAGAAAAACGCCGTAACTGACCAATTATTTCGTCTGCGTGACTGAGAAATGTTCCAAGGTGCCTGGTACGTTCAAATTATTCGCGATATTTGCTCTTATAATCGAGCGCAGAGGGAAAATGCACTCGCTTTTTCCCATAGAAATGCATTACCGGAAGTCAATTTCTGACTGCTTGCTGTCTGCTTCAAAATGCAACAGCACACTAGCGCCAGCTGAGCCTCTAGCGTTTATTGTAATAACTCTATGGTTAACAGCTGTGGAATCCCTGCACAACGGCGGACTAAAACCGCGAACGTCACGGCACACCGCATGCGTTTGGTTGTGGTAGAAGAAAAAACCCAGCCACAGTAAAAGGTGATGAGTGGAATGACGTTGCACTTTCGACGCTGTTTGATTGGCTCGTCGGCTCCTAGCGTTGGCCGCGCTCCGACGTTCGCTATTATATGGAATGACTTGCACGTTCCTCGATGACAGTTGTTCCGCCATTATGCGTTGCTTCCGACCTCTAATAATCGCCACCCGAATACCGAAAGGGGTCTATTGAAGCTCTGGAAAGGTCTATACATTCGTTGTATAATGCAGCTGCGTTTGAAATAAATCTGAACTATGTAGTCGAACGACACTCACGTTCCGCGCCGATAAAGCCGATTATTTTTGTGCACAACTGAGACGCAGTGCTTTTCTGTCTCCGTGTTTCCGTCACAAGCTGATTATGCGAATCCGAGACAGCGCTGCCTTTTTTCGTTTTGTCTCTTCTTCGTACTCGAGTGAACCCTCGTTTCACGGGAAGAAGCTTATACGCCGGAGAGAATCTCGCGTAATATTCGCTCGCGGTAAAAACACCGAACGAATCGGTACATTCGGCCTATCATCCCCGCTAGCGCCAACGCTCTCTCCTAAAAGGAGCTTTGGAGAGGATAAAAGAACATAGAAAAACAAAAGAGGGTCCCGGTTATCGTCGAGAGCAGGGCTTCGTCGACAGGGAGGCCATTAGAAGTGCGTTGACTGCAGCCGCGCACTTTCAAGTCCCATATCCCCTCTTTTATTTTTGCTTATTTGTTTTAGGGAGGGGGAAAAGTACAAACGCGGCGGACGCGGGTTCCACCCGTTGGTTCTCGGAGACCCTCCGCGTGAACCGACGGCGACTAGGACGGGGCTCGGGGAATGCCTTCGCAAACGACCGTCGGGCTGAACTCACGGGAGCGCAATTAGCCCGCTCAATGATGCTGCTGCTTTGTACGAGGTTTGCCTCCTCCTCTTCCGCTGAGAAGTGCTTTTATTTCGCCCGATTTGTTAGGCAGGGCCTGACTATACAGGTCAACTCATTCGGGGAGTCACTGCTTTTTCCCTCTTTCTTCCTTCCCCTCTTTCCCCTCAGATTTTTCCCCTCTCGTAAACATCAATAAGCGATGGTGGCCGCTCGTATCGTGCCGTTTGTCTTTGTATAAGTGAAGCGTTAATTAAATTAACACGGTCCGGTTCATCCGCTTCTTACGTTTTGTTTTACGCACAATAACCTAGTCCAAGATTGCACTTATTTCGTTTTAGTTAATTGTTTCTTCGTTCTTTTCGTGGCCTTTTTCTATTTTGTTCTGTAGTAAAATAGATAAATGGGCTAGTTGGTACATCACTGGATGGAAAGCGCCGAATAAACAAGGACGAAGAGGGGGACAGAGACGAAGCACACTCACAACTGAAGGTTTGAATAAACAAAGAAAAGGGAGAGGGTAAAGTGTGTCAAAAGAAGCACGCTAAGCAATACGTGAAGTGTGCAACGTCAGTGGTATATAACATACCAATGAGTTGCGGGAAATCATATGTGGGCGAAACGGGCCGTTGCACAAATGAAAGGGCCAGGGAACGTGCCTGGTCAGTGAAACAGTCCCCGTCGGGCAATCTTGCGGTGCACTGTGATGGGTGCCCATGTGGCCCGGAATTGGAAAAAAACAAGTTCTGGGCAGATATGCAAACAAAACAGCGCTAGAAATACATGAGGCATTCCGCATAAGAGAGCACTGGGGAGAGTCTGTGTATTAGTGCGCCGTCACTGCACTTAACAGATAAAGAGTTCTTCTTTATGAGCCAACACCCAGATAGACGGTATTAATAGTCAATGTTTGTTTCAATAATCCTTCAGTTGTGAGTGCGCTTCGTCTCTGTCCCCTTCTTCGTCCTTGTTTATTAGGCGCTTTCCATTCAGCTGTACTTTGTTTTGCCAATTGTATTCCACAACCTTACTTTCCGCATTCCTTTTCCGTAAGGCTAAAAATCCTCACTTACGCAGGTGCACCTCTTCGTGTCTTTAAACAAAGAACCATTGTTTCCACATTTAAATCGTAGCTTTACTACGATTTTGTTTCAGCGCTGCGTATCGAACGCACGTAAGCGAGGAAGAAATAAATTCGGAAATTTATAAGATTTTTATGTCCTTCACCTTCATTGGCTGTCTCCGTGCTCTGCGGCGAAATAAACTCACACACGTTTTAGCGTGAATATCGTTTTATAATGACTTTCATTTTTTTTTAGCCTAACGTGCATTATTAAAATGTTGTTGCATTTGTGATGAGCCTCAAAACGCTGCATATGAGCGAGCGTCCCGGCTTTGCTTTCCACTGAAGAATCATATCAAGAATGGCAATCGTAGAAACGGTGTCGCAATAAAAGAAATTTTATTTTTAATTTGATTTTTTTAGAATGTTTTTTGTTTCACTTAGTATTTTTTGTTTGAAAAACAATTACTCGATCAAACGGCCTCTTCAGTTAGTTATGTATTCTATGGAATATTTGAGTACTTTTTGAATAAACCTCAAAGCTTTAAAGCACTAGTTATGTGTCTTACAAAGATATCCACAAGAAAACAAAATGAAAGGGTAGGCTGACTCCGATTTTCGCTACACCAGATATATCGTTAAGTTGCTTCTGCAGTACAACAATTTTTGTATTTAAGGTATCCAAGTATGTCTTTTTTTTATTCTTTTTAGAAATGATATCTTACGCAAGTCAGAAACTCAGTTTTGACACTTTTAAGTGAAGTGGTCAGTATTTTTGTTTTCTGGGAGAACATAACGCAATATTTCTTCAATCACTTGGAAACATCTTAATGATTAGGTTTGAGCGCGAAGCTAAATTGTATGTTTTGCTACAAAAGTTTGTAAGACGGATACAAAGTCTTGCTGAATTGAAGAAAAGTTGCGACACTTTTGTAGTGACGAGCCACGATGAACTCCAAGAGAAAGTTTGGCCGGGGATAAATTGCAATACGGTTAGGAATGGTCCATGTGCAGACTACGGTTAAAGATCCCGTAAACTTGCAGCACTCTAAACAATACTTCTTTTCATGATTCAAATGAGGCGTAACCGGAACTGATTTAAAGTTACTCATTAGTAGTAAAAAGATCAGGTGACATACTGAAACATTGGGTTTTCGCCGGTTCGATCTTAGAAGAGAAACTTACTCTGTACACAGACTTCGCTGAATGAATGTCGCGATACTTTAATTGGTAACTTGATATTAAAGTCCCAAAAAGACGACTCAATTTACATGAAAAAAGAATGTCCACACAAGTCCCAGTAAGGCATGGTTGGAAGTACTCTAATTATTGTTTCCCTAATCAAGACGATTCATGTTGGATGTTCACGTTCAACTAGAACTTAGAAAGATAAGCTTTATATATTTAGGTAGCTGAATCCGGAGTGCACGTGCGAGCTTTCGTCAAGCAGATGTAAGCTCAGAACGATCAATTTTTAACGAAAATTTGCGGATTTAAATGAAGAACGCTTGCTCAGGTTACAGCTAATACAGCTGAACACACTGCGCAACTATATTGCGAAAATGTTTACGGAGGTTTCAAAGTAAATTACGAAGTATATACGCGACGAACGGTGTTCATAGTATGTTGTCATCACGACGTCGAAGGAGAGCACTAAAATGGAGAAAAACAAAATTTGTCAGTGCACGAATGTACGAGATCCCGCGTTGGTATTTGATTTTTTGAAAGAAACACGATTCGCTCTAGTTTTACTAACGCTAAAGTCCGACTGTACTTGAGGTATAGCTGAAGATTGATTTGTTTGATATGATTTTGACGCGAACGTGTTTTCGAAGTGAATAAAACGTCAACCATAGCCGTAAAAAAAAAGAATGATAGACGTTTACAAATTTATGTAATGCGAAATTAGAGCGCAGCTCTTGAGGAGGAGGAGGGGAGAGCACGAAGGGGAGGGCGTGCCCCTCCTCCTTCGTACTCTCTCCTCCTCCCCTCCTCCTCCTCCACCTCCATTCCCCCTCTCGCCCCTCCAATTGAGCTTCCCCGCTAAATGTAGCGAGGAAAATGACGTCACATGACGCCACATGAAGAAGAGGTTCATGTGTGACGTGACAAGAAGTCGTGGCATCATTTTTCCCGCTAAATTTAGCGGGGAAAGGGAATTGGCGTTGGGGTTACGTGACGTCAATTTCCACGCCAAAATTAGCGGGGAAAGTTTTCTGCTTAATTTAGGGGAAATTTCCCCGCTAAATTTTGCGGAAAGCTTTCCTCGCTTAATTTAGTGCAAATATTTCCCTGCTAAATTTAGCGAAAAAAATTTCCCCGCAAAATGCGCCGATAACATTAGCAGGAAAACATCCCATAATGCAACGCGTGGATACGCTGGCGCCGACGCCAACACCGCTCAATTCGGAAACGTGCGCCTAAAAACAGCCCTCTAAAAAAAAAAAAGTGAATTTATTGGTTGTGATTGAGAGGAGACGCGAGAGAGCAACAACCTACGTGTAGCATGACATCTTGAAAAAATGTTTTTTTTTTGTTCGGTTTGAATACCTCTAGAAGATATTAAAGGGTATAGGTAAAGGTACTGACTCATCAAATTAGAAAATGTAGTGTTTTAGAACACAACGTCAACACATAAAATTACACCCGAATGGAAGCTGTTGTATAGTTTTTACACGTAAAAACTAAATTTGATTCACATATTTTTAGCATTGGACTACAAGCGACCAATAACATAAAACATTCAAACTACAGATAACCCTTCGAATACTATTTTGAACACATCTATTTTGTACACTGTCAATTTATGTTCATTGAGTGTCTCTGTTTTCAGGCAGAAAGTTAAAAACTAAGTTGAGAAAGAATCAGGCAATTTTTCGACATCGGCTCGGATATCAGATGGAGCGTCGCTTCCCATAGCAGACGCATTTTAAACTCCAGCGCGCCACTAATAGGTCCACGCTCCTTTGGAGAAATCCGTCCGAAAGGCAAGCTTCCCAGGAACGGCTCAGATATATATTGCATCCCGAGAGCGTCTATCGATCTCGAAAGCCTTCCCCTTTGAAAACCATTTTCGACAGACGCTAACTCCGAACCGATTTCCTCTCGGATGCACATTGCGAAGAAAACCCCTCCAATCCAGATGCTGCGTCTTCTCCTCTCGCCTCCTCTCCCTTTTTTACGTATTTTCCTTTATCCTATAAAAAAAATGAAAGAACAAAAATACAATAATAAAGCAAGACGTAGTCATCTCTAACGAATGAGCCTGGATACCACTGGGAGGCGTCAGGTATGTCGTTGCTAAGCAACAACATTGGGTTATCTTTCCGACATAGGGAGGGACGGGCGAGGCTTGAAGCGTGCATTCCCCGTGAAGTACCGGGCGAGTGATGGCGCAGCTAAAAAATGGTATCGGACCCTACAACGTACTTATCGCGTTCGTCGGGCTAATGCGGCCTCAGGCGACTCTTTCTTTCAGGGAAATTGGCGGTGAAAAAATAAAAAAAAGATAAAGTAAAAGATTAGATAAAGAACCAAGCGAGCTAATCCGTAAAAGGGGGTTGGTGAGTAATGAACTGTTCGTAAATGACGAAGATATAAACGAGGCTCATGCTACAAAACACCGGAATCGGAAATTGCCAATACAGTTTCTTTGTTTTCGTCGTTGGAAATTGTTAAAACTAGCTACTCATCGTTACAAAACAGAAAAGAAGAGAGGGAGAGAGAGAGAGAGAGAGAAAAAGAGAAATATATCTTCTAATACAAACATTAACGAACTTGATTCCTTTGGTAATAGAGAGCTATAAAAATTTAGCGTCACTCTAAGTAGGACTCCATTTCTTTAAACCTCGTTTTGGAGTTAAAAAGAAAATTGAAGAGTCAATATTCATTTCTTTATACTCCTCAAATTATAGCTTCCATCGATCTCATTAAGTGTGCAATCAGCGCGACATAACTCAAACTAACGTCTTTCAGGATTGAGCGCGCTGTCGTATGCCGCTTTTTTTATCGAATATCGTTTAAACAGGTACTAATTGTAGAGGAGTACGAAAACATAATCTTTTAGCTTATTGTTTTTAGCAAGTTACGAGGCATAGTCATAAGGAAGACCGTAGTGAGCATTGCCTATGCATTCAGCGTCAAGTACGAATCCAGTATTACAAAGCACTTTGCCCGCGTTTTCTGGTTTTGTTGATGCTGCACTTATCAATCGTGTAACAATCACAATCAAATGAAGGCGGGCGTTATTCAAGCGCGTGGCTTTAGCATGCGATCTCCTTACGCCAGTTTATTTTTGTAAACGAAACAATAGCCTAGACTAAAATGACGCTTGAAAAACCTGTCTCTCATGGCTACAAACACTTATAAACAGCTTTGCAGCCACATGAAAATGTTCCTTGAACGCATTCAGTCAATTTGAGCATCCCAAACTCATAACCCCTTAAGGCTACTACCATATTTACTCATAAGTAAGAACAAATAAAAGAATAACAAAAACCTTTTGTTTTATGTTTGCGACGTTGCTTTTTATAATGAATCGCCAACTCACCCAAGCTTCCATCTTAACAAGCTCCGTATGCCCTAGTCATTAAACGTACCTTTTAAAATAATGTTAAATATTAAACAACATTATATATTGCGAATACATCTAGCCCCCGTCCTCGCTTTGGCGGCCAAGCCAAGCGAACGTAGTCCCGCGATCGAATTTTATTTTTATCAGAATACCAAAGCAGATGCATCAGGTAACAACTGTAATCTGTCTTAGGGGTCTCCCCCCCCCCCAACTCTCAGTTCCAGTATCCCCGGCGTGTACATTCAACTGCGGCGCACAATGCGTGCCTTTTTCTTCGTTCTGTTCTTCGCTCAGTATTTTTTATTGTTTGTCGATTGCAAAACGGCGGTGCGGCGTATAGCTGGGCGTCTGTGCGCGAATATTGATTGCGCTCGCGTTAGGGCCGACCTGGTCGTGATCGCCTGCCGGAACAGGTCCTGAGACGCGTCACAAGTAGATGGATGTTCGCGGCGCTCTGTTTCCCTTCTGAAACCATTGAACCGCCGCGAGGCGCGCACCTTTAATCCATTTATTTTCGGGGAAGCTGGGAAGCGGGAGGTTGGGAAGAGAAAACCGATTCTCCATCAACGCGTGCTTCCAGAGAATCCGCCAGGTGGGCCACGGCGCCTCCACCGAGCCTCTACTCTTTGTGCCGAGAGAACTTGGCCGATGGGCGAGGCCGCTAGAGTCACTGTCTGCTTAAACAACGTAGAGTGTGGCTTACTGTGTTCGCGCTCCTCGCTCTGCGATTGGTTGTTCGTTGTGCGATGCCGCATTCTCATTGGGTGGAAAAGTAAGAAGAAGATGCCCAGAACTCTCTATGCCCGGCGTTTTCTAGTACATAAAATTACTATAGAACAAACTCCACTTCGGGATAATTCGAAATGGCGGGCTAAGTTGGCGAGAGACGGACATGGTTTGCTACGCGGTAAATACAGGGTATGACGGGGAAAAAATATAGAGGCGGAAACGTGTATCATTCCGATTTTTCCTTCGCTTGACGCCCTCGTAGAGCGCGGTTAGTGAGCTACCATGAGATTTAGGGGAATTTAGACGAGCAGGGGCTTTCTATACTTCGTTTCTGCTTAACTCTAGAAGCTGCCGACGCCACGAGGAAATGGCATCGATCAAGCAGTGCCAAAAGCGCAAGTCACTGAACCTTTTCGGTTTATGATTGGTTGAGAAACGATAGAGCACGTACAGAAACATGAGGATACACCATGACGCTGCGCTTTTGAGGCTGTCTGATTGGTCCCATCAGCTCGTAGCGTCGTCTGCGTCTGGACTTCAAGTGAAACCAAGTATATATTGAGAGACAAGGATATGAACCATCAAAGTTACATGCCGCGAGCTTAAAATACAAACGCACTTTTCCTCGAACTCTGCACCGATACAAGTATTTAATTGATGCATAGTCCTTTTTAATTAACGACGCAATCTGTTACTTTTAATTGACTAATGCAATAACTATAGCGTGTGTTATGAAGCCTAATTTAACTGATAAGGTATTCAAAAATTATATCAATCTGCCATTTAAGAAGACAATTTTTAAGAGTCGCGAAGTTTCATAGATGAAGAAACAACACCTATTATCACACAGGCTGCGGAGGAGCTGGCTAATAACAGAATATTCCGCGTAAATATGCTCGAGTATTTTTATGCTGGGCCGACTGATATTATAAACTTGGTAATTATGAAAATAAGGTAGCGCTTTAAATTTAGTTATTTTATTTCTAGATGCATCCGTATGCCACGGGTTATTTTTAGAAGTAGCAAAAAGGACAGAAGGATATACTTACGTATTTTTACTGGTGTCAAGTTGCCGGTAATTAAGTAGCGTAATAATAATAAAAAACTTGGGAGATATGTATCGGCTGCCTCGAAATATGTATCTGAAATCTGAAACAACTGGCATAAAAATGCAGCGTGGAGCTTTTTCCGATTTCCCATTCCTCTTAATGTGGTTAGCGTAGGATAAGAAAAAGTTCGTTATTCCATATCTCGAAATAATTACATTCGTAAGAAAGCCTGGCTTTATTATAAATTCTTTATGTCGTGTTTGGCATCGGCCGAGGTATTGTCAGCAACCGTATAAACGCCGCTGATGAACACAACATCAAGATCGGTATCTTGTCTTAAAGCTAAAGTCTGCAATGGGACACTGAGCATGACGTGAGCATGTCAAACGTCACGCTTTGTGTCCGATTGCAGACTTTACTTTTAGGTGTAAACATACTTTCTGCCTCGTTATTCATCTAGGTGCTTGAGTGAAGAGCAATGATTGGCTCTCCAAGTTCTTTTCGTGTAAGTGAAGTCATGAGTATCGTTTAACTCCGTAAAAAAGAAATGTATACACACACAGAGATACCGGAATAATCAGAGTCATAATACATTGGAAGGCAAAAACCGTACATTAACGAATAATATCCGGGAAGCATCAGTTTGTCACACTGTTCTCTTCGAAACTGAAAAAACAAAAAACTGGGCACTTAAAAGCATTGGATGAAAAGTACGGGGTAGTTTATTCAGTCAGACAACAAAAGGTTTGATGCCTTGCAATGAGAACCTGGTTAAAACACAAATTAGCCTACGAGGGAACAACGCTCTTCGTCTCATCTTACAATGGACTAAAGACAAAAACTACGGACCGCCACGTCCAATCACAAGTCACTTAGAAATTGCGTGGTTTTGAGCTTCGATGCGCCTATTGGTGCCGGTGTCTCGGATCACTGATGGGGATGGGCGGACAGTGGATCGAATCGAATGGCACTACGTGACTCATCAACTTTACATTGCAAAGAAAGCAACGACATACAAGATTTTTGCACTGCTCGAAGCTATAAACATGATGCAACGCTTTTTGATTCGGAGCACTATTCGTCCACCCCTAATCAGTGTTAAGCATGTCATAGTTCGGCGTGTAACTTGGTTGGACCTGGCGGACCATAGCTTTGGCCTTTAGTCCATCGTAGAGATGAAACAAGGTATAGGTGTATTCTATGGTGCCTGTCTGTTGTTAGATTGCACAAATCGTTCTGCAAATTGTCTAAATATACGAACATCTCACGCAACAAATACAAGTCACTATGCAAGGGGAACTACATTTTAAGAAATTCTTCAAGTTTTGTTTTCGTTGTGAGCACAATATATTAAAAAGAGGCACCTGAAGAGAAACCCTCGAGGCAGAGGGAAATTTAAAAGAACATGGCAACAGATGCGGCTTGTATGTATTTTCTGTTTTCGTTGATGGTCATGATATGTATATGGCGCATTTATTCTCGTATTTTCTTCGTCGCATTGGGCATATCAATAGCAAGCTTATGGTATCGATTTGTCCGACATGAAAATACTCGGGCATATCCAGTCGTCACACTATCTGCTTCGTTCTTCGTTCTCATCCTCGTGAAAGTGTCATCTAGATTTTGTAACAAAGCAACTATTCAGTAAAAAAAAAAATCGTTTTTGCTTGCCGCTTTTTATTACCTAGAATCTCGTTATTATTTGTCAACTCGTTTATTAAGGGTGGAATGGTGATAAATATATTTATTTTATCTACACTTTTAAAATTTATTGCACATAAATAACTCAAAAAACGATCAGAACACTTTTTTATTGCTTTTGCCAGTGTCAAAAGTTAGCGGTAAAGCGCCCAGATTATGTTGCAGTGTCGATGGAAAAGTTCTCAGCTTCCACAACTTAGTCGCATGACCATTGGAGCATAACACTGATTGTTCACTTCATTGGTATAGCTAATTTAAAAAACAAATGTTCGTATTTCCCACTGCAAGCCAATTTGGGTTCAGTATACACTCAACAACTTCTGAGAGTGTCGAAAAATTGAATCGATTCGTAAAAAAACTTACATAATCAATTTTCGCTTCTTTAGAAGTCAACGAGCCCCCACCAGATTCGGAAGTATGTTGCTTCCCCAGCGACAGGTACGAGGTTTGGGCACCGTGAAACGGTGTACCGATCCCGAAAACTCAGACGTTCAAACGCGAGCGTTATCTACGCCCTCAAATCCAGTCCACTCCCTCGGAGAGTCCAAGAGTGCTGAGCCTATCTGGCAAGTAGAGTTGGGCAGCTCCTCCGCCTTGGAAAGGCCGTAAAAAAGAGGCGCGGTCCCTGGCGAAATCGCCGTCCACTGGGCACGTACTTGGCCGAATCGCCTCACTCGTTCGATTCGGACGAGTACAGCGACGATTACACGAGACCAGTGCCGCGCTATCGGCCCGAGAAAGTTCCCGCCACTCGTTACAACTCCCCTGCTCAGGCTCCTTCTTTCCTCCACGTAATTGGCTGCTTTTTTGTTTTTTGTTTGTTTCTTGCGATGCGATGAAGAAAGCGCCGGAGAACTTATACGCGGATTTATCCTTTTCAGGGAGAGCACTTTTATCGTACGGCTGTTGATGTGGCTAGCCCGGGTTTAAAGACCTGCGTTACGCCACTGGCTACCAATCAGCTGTTTCGTGAGAGCCCGCCTGGGATAAGGTAGGCACGTGCGAAACTTGATCAAGTCGTCGGGTGTTCGCCCTCGGTTGTCAAAGAAGAGTGGCGGGGACAAAACCGATTTCGAGTTTTACGGCGCCAGGCTTCTCTATTTTTTCCCTCAAAAATCAGAGCGCAGCCCATGCTAGACGCCGACGGGGCCAATTAAGTGACGCCAAAGGCGCCGCACCATATATTTCGTCACATTTCTCTGACTGCCTTATTACTGGCTAATCCAATCAAACGCAGTGAATGCACTGTGACGTTTTAAGTATGTACGTCTCTGTCTGAATGTCTTTTTGCATTTGACTACGCTTTGTCTTACGGAGAAGTGACGTATAATATGAGTTAAACGAATGTCAGTGTGCTCGACTGATTCTCGCATTAGCTCGCTGGAATTCGTTCGTAATAAAAACACGCCGGAGACACTTAAGAGTCCTAACGTGTAGGAATGTGAAAGCGTTATTACACGCAGCGCATTCCTGCAAGCAGCGCACTTCGTCTTTCTTTTGCACACGGCGCTCCGGCGTTGACATCACGCTCCCCCACTGCGCAGGCGCGGCACCCCCGCCAACCTCGCGGCTTCCGTGACGAAGCATCTGCGTTGCTGCGCTTTTCTTTTCGTTTTGTTTCTGAGGCGCGTCCGCTTTGACCTTCGGCGGCGCGTGCTTAATGACGTATTTTTATGGCCCTCTTCCGGGCACGACGCCGACGCCGCCTTTTTCGCGTAATGGGACATATTAGGCTTTCGCCTTAAAATATGATCACAGGGCTGTGAGGGTATCAGTGATGGAGTGTCCTTGCGAGCTTCCACGTGTTATTATGTTAAAGGATTAACAGTTTCGAGTTCAACTGTATATGCGACAAAACAAAACTGGGAGATAATGAGTTTGATTTTCCGAATGATCTTTAATTTCGAAGCACCCTATAGGTTACTCGGGTTTTGATGACTTTATTGGTTAGAACTCACGATCGACTATTCTCGAGAGTCGAGGTTGGTGTTCGCAGCACATTCTCATATTTAGTTCCAATTAACTGTCTGCCAAGAACAACAATACTGATTGCGTGGAATGCAGGTGAACCTGTATAAACTAGCACTCCGCTCAGATACAATGTTCGTTCTCGGCAAACGATAAATGGGACTCAGTTCTCAGCATACGCGGCGGACAGCGACCTCAAACAGGGCGTCCAGTGAACAACCGCTCCAAGTCAAAGCGCACTGAAAAACTATACGGGTAGGAACCGAGAGAGAGAGGAGACGAGAGCTCGCGGGGACGCAAGAGAGCCGAGCTCTGACTGGAATAAGTAGTGGGTCGACGCAATGCAGCCTGCTTCAGTCTCTACGCAGGCTCCGAACGCGTTGGAATTCTGGCGTCCGGCTATCGCGGTTTGAGTCAAAGAGGAAGATAGCTTTGCGTCCACCCACTAATTATTCCAGTTAGAGCATAGCCTCCCATATAATGACAAAGCATGGCAGATCGCCACGAAAAGCAGCCGCCGATATGGAAAAGGTGAAGCGGCAGACAACGGATGAGATAAGAGCCACGTGACTTGCGCCCCGCTGCGGTGGGACGCCGAAACACGCTTCTCCCGATCCGAACAAGCGTGTTTCGGGTCCTCGCCACTGCAAAAGCTGTGCGCTGATGTCCAGGTTCCCCGAGAAATGCTTTCTGCGACCAGATCCTCGTGCTCCTAGTCTGCGACCGGGCACTCTATGGCTCCGTCGTCCAGCTGCCAGGCTTTGTGAGTATAGAGGAGGATATTGTCAGAGCTCGGCTTTCTGGCTTTAGTAGGGATATGAAGGGAAAGATAACTGCCAAAGGAAAGGAGGGGAACGACGTTTCCTCCCGCCCGCTTTGATCTACTTCTCTACCTCGGTTTCCACCCATGAGACCCGCACGCATGTGCACAAAGGCTCATTGAAATGCGAGGTAACGGCCGACTTGTGCTCCCTTGCTTAGCTGTCGATGACTCAAGGGCAGCGATTCTCGAAAATCGGGACTCTGCACTTTCGGTGCTGCTCTATTGATCCCGTCGAATGGTAGCGTCGGCTTCGCTTTGATATACTCTAAGGCAGGGGTCTCAAACTCATTGGAGTGCGGGGGCCAGATAGGCCACCCCTGAAAGTTCGAGGGCCAACAGGGGGGGGGGGGAGGAGTAATAACCCCCCCACCCCTAAAAAAAAAATTCAGCGATGGTGTTTTTTGTTGCGAAGTAGCCGAGTCTTTCAGCGACTCCCAGATATTTCCTAAAAGGAGATCTCTCGTGTTATTCGCTTTTTGTAATATCGTCGTTTTGTTAGTAACGTGGCCGTCTTTGATTGGTTCATACAACTATACTTTGTGTTTTCACCTAGTGTGATTACAAGATTTAAAATACCACTATTCTTCCAACCCGCCTGGAGTTTTCAATAAAACTGTAATCCAAACACACAATCGTTGCCACGTCCTTAAATTCACTCGGTAACTATCCGAGTGAATTTAAGGTAACTATCCGAGTCTCGAAAAACAAAAGCAAAAAAACATTTTCGTTCGTAGTTTTTGTTTTCCTGACAATTGTTTTAGGAAAGTTTTCAGGAAATGTTTGTGTCTTAACGGTATTTTAGACTAAGCAATCCACGATATAAAAGGGGAGATATATATTGTTTCTGTCTTTTTCGCGAGATTTATTATTCTAATTCCACACTTAGTCAAGCAATATATATAGAGAACCATCTTACATATATCATCAGGAACAAATAACCAGTTAAAGGCTGACATTCCCCAATTTGAACACCTCGTCGTTTAATGCCTCTTTCTTCCACAAACCTCATTAGATTGGAATCGCCTTCCCGCGCCCCATAGTCTCAATAACTGACACTGCCGATTTTAAAATTTAAATTACTAATTTTCTTGTTGTTCCTTAGCCAATGTTCATATTTTTGCTTCGTTTGTCGTTATAAGTATGCATTTCTAGCGTTAAAATTGGCTGCTCTCTGTAATGCTTGCGGGCCCTGAGAAAAAAATAAAATAAATGAAATGAGAGGAAATGTGTTAAAACGTCCTAAGGGCAGAGCTACGTTCACAATGGATTGAATGGACGATCAGACGTCGTCCTGTCTATTTTCTGTCTCTTCTACGTTTTGATGTTTCCTCTCTACCCCAGTCTCAGGTTAATTCAGCATGGTTAATATTCACCAGCTCGCCTGCACCCTTACGATATTTTCTCTGGTGAGAGGTCGTCATTTACGGCGCATGCAGCGCTCTGGGCATGGGAACGGGACCGCGCAGCCACAGGATACTTGGAGCGTCTACTTCCCCGCAAAGCACCGAGCCAATCGCTGAAATGCATGGAGAGAACTGGGTGACTGAAGACACTAAAAACATGATTAAACATAAGGAAAAAGAAACAACCTTCGCTGTGGCACTGAGCTTGAAGTTTCACCACGCTCAGTGTTATGTAGTACGTCCGTGCTTTTTACTCCGTGATTTGTTCTTCGACATTCATTTCGGGTAATGACCACATTCGCACGGGCGGCGGATCGATAATAAGGTTCTCGGAGCTCGCCAGGCCTTGTGTATTAAGCTGTCCGTGACTACGTATATTCAACTTTTTTGTTTATCCGATTCACTGTTCACTTAGGAGAAGTATAGAAGTTCATAAACAAAAGTGTTCAAGAAAGAAAGAAAAGGCAGGTGAATGAATGGTTCCACAGGGGCATTTTTCATTACTTGCCGGTACCAAAACTTGAAACAAATACAACTCTTAGAAGTCTCACATGCGCTCAGATCAAACCATCTGTAAACAACATCTAAAAAAAAAAAAGATTTGGAACTTTAAATTGAAATTTATCAAAAAGAGCTGGGTTCTCAGGAGAATTTTTGGAGAATAATTCGAGTCTAACTCACGGTGCGAGCAAAAAAGACTTCATGCGTTTTATTACTCTTCTCTAAAACAGTGAAACCTTTGCATACTTGGGCGAGTTAAAAACAAAAAAAAGCGACTAGGTACAGTGTATCGAGGACATAGAAAAACTCCGGAAAACCAAGAGGTGACCCTCAAGAGGATACTTTAGCAGGAAGAGAAATGAACATTGAAGCAGTACGAAGCGAAGTGCAGTTGCGGGAGGAGAGGAAGAACACCATTCTTAATTAGGACCTAACTTTGCTGTCGGAGTTGTGCGAGGGCGAGGTCACCGAAGCGCCCGTTGGAACGTCTAAGGAATCCCGGGCCATTTGACCACTCTTCGGGCTAAAAGGATTTCCGTGTCGTGCCCTAAAGCGTGAACGATGAGGCCTCGGGTCAGCGCGACCGGCCCGGGCGCCTTTCGGCGATGTATGTCGTTCGTCGGACGAGGGACAGATATCGTCCGATGGACGTCCGGCTGCCGGCACTGGGTGAGGGACACATCTTTCCTAACAACGGCCAGGTCTACTTGTATCTGTTGCGGAGGACAAAAAACTCTTCGGGGTCTTTAGATAACGATACACGAGTCAGGGTTAGAGTAGATATACATGTATAGAATCAACAAAAACAACAACGCGCTAGTAACACCCGTTCGTTTCTAAGGTTACATTTCAGGCTTTCTTTTGTTCGTACTAAAATACTAGGTTCCTGTTTGGTCCCGTAGAGGATCGTCAAAAGGGAAGCGATGTCCAAGAGGTATACGTTCAAGTTAGGAAAAAGAGCATCCATATGTAGAGGAGAGTGTACTGCTTCTACGCGTTTTGCTACCTTTCTGGGTACCCTGTACATGAAGATAACTTATGTTGTTTTCGACATTTTTTTAGACTTCAGACTTGTCTAGTAGTTTGTAAGAGAAGACATTTCTGTGACATGTGTCCAACTTGCAGTCGAAAAAAAGCATTAAAGCAGATTTTTGTTTTCTTCAAGTGTAATGCGGTCGTTTTTCTCTCCACTTATGGGACTGAAAAATAAATCGTCCGGCAAAAATACTATAAAGGCATAACAAATTAAAGTAAAGCCACGATTTTTCGACGACATCATACTTGTCCTAAATCACCATGGTGAAAACCTAAAGAAGTTTGTTTTTTGGGATAATAAAAATGTGTGACTTCTAAGGTGTTCTGTCTGGGCTTTGTGATATCGTGCGCGACTGAACCTAAGTCTTGCACGGCCTTGCGACAAAATACCGCAGACATTCATTCAGCCCAGCTTGTAGAAGTAATTAACATGCCTCACTTGCGACTGCGTCATACTTGTGAGAAAATATTTAATGCAATAACTGCTATTTCAAAACGTTAACACTCTACATGCGTGCTATATTCAGCAACTCAAAAAGATATATATTTCTACACACGAGTCTTCGCGAGAGAAAAAGTGTTTGTGGGCAAGAACAGTCCTCTAAAGTTTACTCTGGGTAAATACTTTGAAGTACCTACGATTATTTTTGTAATATATGCTTGTAACGAGTAGGCATAGTTTCGGTCTGCTTCAACTCGCCTTGTGCCAATTTTGAAATATGCACTCCTGCGAAAACGGGACACGATTCTTTATTGGGACAAAAGACGGTACGACAAAAGTGGACCTCAAAAACGGGATTGTCCCGGACAAAACGGGGCGTCTGGTCACCCTACTCCGTTGGGAACTGAGAAGACGTGGTTAGGATTATATTTCTTTTCATGTGGCTTCCTGCTGCTCCAGGTCTTTCTCACAACGCAGTGGACGGGCTGGGTACTCACTTGCTTGTTAGACGGTCCCTAACGTGTGGTCCAGCAACTTTAAGAAAAACAAAATCACTAGAATTTGCTCGAAAGCCAGATGATGCAGGAAGAGGGTTCTAATTACACTTTTACGGTACATATCTATGTCCGGCATTTATAAACTAAAAAAAGAAAAAAGAAACAAAATATGGATTTTTGGCGCACGTATTTACATCGCAGCTTGCTTGGCGGACTTGGCAGCACATACTGTTTCCACGCGGAAAGATTGGGTTTCGAATCTCACCAACCTGGGGGTCTTTTCTTTTTTGCCATTTGTTGCTCAGCTGGAAAGTGCAGTTCATCTAAGACAGTCATTGTGTGATTCTGGCTCAAAACCTCCCGGAACGTTGAGTGTGCATAAAAGCAGCCGTAGCAAGCTACTTCGTGTCATTTTCACGCGAGCGCGCTTGATTGTTCTTCGCCCGCGACGCCAATTATTGTATTTGGAATTGGGCTCACATTTGCTACATTGAATCTTGAGTATTTCTCAGTTATTCCTGCTTCGTCACCTGTCATTTGTGACAAGATTCAGGTCTCTATTGAGTAGGAATAAAGACAAAAGTTACACAATTATGCAAAATGCGAGGACAAAGGTACACAAGGAAGCCAATAGAAGTCTTAGAAGACAAATTTCGACCGGTAAAATTACAGAAACTTAGTCCGCAGTGCTACGCGATTACCACAACCAGTGTGTGTCTCGTTGAAGCGAGGAGGGGCTTTCCAGTTGGTCTCCCTGCAACAGCGGCGCCCGATAATTGAGGAGGAACCCGACCGGGAGACAGCGGGGAACCTCGGCGTCAACCTCATTCTCTCTATATCGACACGTCGACCAATTGCGGCGTGATGTCCCCGGGCTCGGCGGCCGTAATGAGAAAACCGACAACGCGGGATGCATGCACGCCGATGTTCCCCGCCCCGGGCACACCACTTTCCCCAGCTGTGATCGACGCGATGCTTAGACCTCGCTGCACACCCGCGGAGCGGAGCCGGCGAAGGGCAGCACCGCGATCAACAGCGAAGCTGGTCTGGCTCAGTCGCTGCCTTTCGCACTTACGGCCGGGTGTCGCTACGGAAACCCCCAGCGGACTCGTTTTTGTCCCAAATATGCACAAAAAATGTATATTGTAGCGTTTACGACACATTAGCCCCACCGACAGCCTGTGAACATGTTTTTCTTCGTGATAACTTCGAATCGTCGCCTGCCATGTGAAACCAATGCGCGAAGTGAATCAAAGCTGGTATGAAGTCCTTCAGAAAGAACCTCCTCGATGCCTCAGAGTGACTGCAGTTGACACTTTCCAAGATACACGACTTCTTCAGTGCTCTAAGGAAACTTTCTCTTGTAATAAATAGCGTTGTCTGCCATTTAAAGGCGTCCAGGAGGGGCTTTCAACACATGCCATGCAAGCGGCAATGCATGTTGGTAACGGCGGCAAGTTTTTTTTAATATATTGGTAATAAAGCAGTATGATGATGGCATCTATATTTATTGACGTCTTAAGAAACAGAGGGCGGGGACTATACGCTGCTGAATTGGCTCCTCGGCTTTTTTATTTGCAAACGCCGCAGTCTCCTTGACCCCAAAACGATGAGGTGTCAAATACCATCTATCATGTGTTTGTTCACGCAGACAACTGTAGGTTTTGGTGTCAAAATTACATCTAATGCTTGTTGCAAACCTGCCGTGCGGGCAGCACAAGGCACGAGGCATTGATGCTGCGCTTTTGATGAGCTCTGTAAGTTTTAGATAGTTTTGACGTAAACAATTTTTTTTATCATGCAGAGATCATAAATTTTAACTTGAGTCGGATTCTTCGATACTTTTTGTTCAAAGTATGTTTTTTATCACAATAAATAGTGCAATCGCGTTTTCTAGAATCAATCATGAAAGCTTGATCTTACTACGTTTATTGACCCCGTAAAACGATGACGTCGCAACTTGGCGCTGGGCTCCAAACGAACTGTTGCTAGGGCCATTGTTGTAGACAAACGCATGGGAACTCGACGCAAGGTTAGAAATTGTCAGGTGGAAAAGTACCTTTTCTTGGTAAGCATTGTTTTTTTTTTTCCATATTTAATCATGAAGACTTTGTTATATCGTCTCAGTGCCGAAAGGCAATGATAAAAGCCCTTAAAGTTTCACAACCCGTTTTCCCTTGCTAGCAGTCAAATCGAAGTTTTCGCGGGTTTAGTGCTTGTTTTTGAGGGAGCGGGCGACTGACGTTAAATTAGGCTAGTAACGACTGTCAAGACTTCAATTCCCGGCGTCAAAATGTTTGTGGGATAGGCCACTTTGATCTTTAAATCAAACGTCTCAATTTCCTGCAACACATTTTCTTTTTATAATAGACATAAAAGTGCTTAACTTCACGTAGGTTTGTAAAACAAGTATACTTTTTAATGCGAAAGCATTAACTGTCTCATGGAGCGAGCCGACGTCATCAGCTTTGAAACCATGCAAAACGGCACCTTAATGAAACCTCGCGCAAAGCTAGCCAACGGCACCTTTTACACTTCGATCCCATTGGCTGGCGCGCGTCGACGAGGCTCCCATTGGCCGCTGCGCGTCAGCTTTTGTGGTGTCATTCTGACTGTGTTATCACACTGTTGTGTTATCACTGATCACCGCGTTCGCTCGCCTCTTATCGGTTGTACGGCTCGTGGCAATATATATGGCGCATGGAATAAACCAAGGGGTTCGTTCGTTCTGTTGGGAACTACGTTGCTGTCTGTCCTTCCTCCTGCCGCAAGGTACACGACAGTTTGAACGATCGCTCACCCGATGGCGCTGCGTGTCCGCGAGGCAGCAGCTCCACTTTTTTGCGCCCCAGGTCAGCGCGTTGTAACGCCGCAAATTAAAGAAGGAGCGAAGAGCGGCGTGCGTGCTTTTGCATTTACAACTCATAAAAAGTGCTTAGAAGTACCTCGAGCCTTTTATTTGCACCTTTGAGTGAGAAATGTGCTTCATCCAATATTTGCACGAATTAAATGCACTACTTAATAGAATATGCGCAAGTAATTACAAAGTCGTAATGTGCGTAGTTTTATCTCAAGTGGAACCAATTTCTTTGACCAACACGATGCAACTATACCTTATTCATGCTTATGCGGGGCATGTGAACAGTTCAGGAGAGACAGCTAGGGGTTAATAACAATGACGCTGCTTCGCAACTGGATAGTGGTTGGTTTTGAAGCTCGGTAAGCTAACCAGTTATAGTGAGATAACTAGTGTTATCCACGTTATTAAAAATTTCTCAAGTATTGTAGGTCATATTTCGATTTTGGTCATTGACAGAACGTTTGCAATTAACGGAATGCTCTAGAGGCTCGAACTATCTAAGTACAAACACAAATGTGTCTGCCGGACACATCATGCATAATACTTGATAGGTACAATCACAAAGTAGATTGAAATTTGTACAGACAATGAGATTTAGTGCTTGTGTGTGTTCAGTCTAATAGGGGCTTTCCTGAAGTTTTCACACCGTAAGAAAAAGATAACCGCTCTGCAAATCAGTTCAAATGAGATGCATAGTGAGAATAATTAAATACATTATAGAATAACTAAGTTAATGAGATGGCACAGTTTTGAACTATGTCAAGCCGCAATAACGCGCATTTTTCACTTTGAAGTGGGGCACTTCATGTTCGCCGAGTTTATTGACTAGCGAGTAGTGACTGACGTTTCGGACGTAAATAGCCTAAGACATTATATCTTCAAAAATTGTAACACAGCGCGAGAAAGACGAGAACAGAGAGTAAATAGAAGAGCACCCGACGAGCGCTGACTCTCAACTGAAATATTTAAAGAAAATAACATGAAATACAAACAGCGTCAGAAAAAAAAAGCAACACAGTTATTTTCAATCAACACGTGTCAAGGAAGGCAATTTCGTTCCAATGTCAATAGAGCGTTGATTGGCTGACACATCGGTCCTCCCCTCTTTTTTGGTGGCGTAAGCTTCTAGAATCTCCCTGGCTATCTGACTCCCCCCCCCCCCCCTTTTCCGATGATGGCCACGTTATCAAAAGGGCAACACTCACAATCTGAGCAGTATAGAGGAAGGTGGCCCTCGCAGTCGATCGGAGGGTACAGTCACGCTCTCTCATTCTCTCGTTCACAGATCTCCCTGTTTGGCAGATGTAAGCTTGTCCACAAGTCAGCGGTATCTTATGAGCAACACGCACAGCACATTCTATATATTTCTTTCTTTGTTTTACTGCACATGGGTACTTATTGGCGTTCTTCTTTGCAACTCTGTGGTACAGTTGTGCCAATTTCGATGGTCCCGAAAACACGATGGGTACATCCTACCTAAGTCCTACTTTCTTAATACCGTTTGAGACCTTATGAGTGTATGGAAATGCCAGTGGTCTCCCATTGGGCCTTTATTTTGAAACTTGAGGGCCTCCCTTTAACTTCTTGATCAAGGTTTTCGCCAAAGGCAACAAAACACCCATTGGAAAACCCGCCGACCTTAGCTTCTGCAGCTGCCTGCCGAAACTTTCCGACAGCGAATGGTGGCACGACTTATCCAGAGCAGCCCGCAGACATGAGGGAGCAACACTCCTTTTAACCAAATTCGAGTTTGACGAGTCAGACGGAAGGAGACCTTTCTGCGACCGCGGGTACTAGGACCAGCAAACGTGTCCACTAATAAATTTTAACCTCAAATCCCAAAAGTGTAGGTCACACCCATCTCGAAGTTTATGAGTAAACCTGTTCCCATCCGAATTTCGGGTGAAGACATCCACAGTGGCGTTAACAACACTCTCCTCCGAGGCACTTTCGGACCTGTCCATCAAAACCAGGAAATCGTTGACATAACCGGACACTTGGCAAACACGTGCAATATCCATGTTGTCGAATATCGCGCGATCACGCCTGCCAAAACAAAATGTTACAGAGCAGAGGCACCATGCAGGATCCAGCGCAAATCCCATTCCTTTGTACACATTACCTGCCTTCATACAGGATGAAGGTTGATTCTAGACTCTTTAACAACAACAACAAACTTCAACAGCTCCAGAAACAGATCGACATAAACACCACTGGCATTCTGAAAACCCCATTCGCCGTTCATTTCAATACACTTGCGTACTGACGCAAGCATGAATATCCATAAATTGGTTGCAAGGTGGCGATTGCGCCGAGTCGACCGCGGACAAATTAGGTGTCCACAGAAATATTCCCTAATGCTCCCAATTAATGATTTATTTTTAGGTATGTGTCCACTGACGCCATCCAAGTGCCGTAATACCGCGTAGAGCATTTCTTATATAGAAGAGTCAGAGACAAATCCGCCCATAGTGTATACACTATTAACTATTTCTCTCCCCTCCACATTCTTCAACACTAATAATAACAAACTTCTATAGTAGAATTCGGAAAGACTTTCGAGCATGACACAGGGCAGATAATTCTTGAGTATACTATTTTACAATTTGTCGTTTTTATTTCAACTCTGGCACCTCGACGTTCAGCCTAAAGTAATAATGTAAAAAGGAAAAAAAAAGAAACGAACGCGCTCTTCAGTTGCTAGAAAAGACCAAAAAAAGCAACACCGGCTTTATATGGCGGTACACAGGCAAAAAGTTCCTCTCTGCAAATCTTTTTTGTTTTTGTTATTTGTGGAATTTAAACGAGAGTAAATTGATAATTAGTTATTCCTCCACGTTATTTTCTTTATTTTTTTATAGTTTGAGGTAGGGCGGTGGTTCAGAACGCATAAAAATCTCGCTTCTAAATCTGCGGAATTGAGTTGAATTTTCTAATTTCGCTTTTGCCTCGAATATAATCTCAGCCTCAGGGGTTACCCAATAACGTTTTTTTTGTCTCTCATGTTTGCAGTGAAAGGGGGCGAAATTGGAAGTTATCATTATTTTTATATTGGTATCTCAAGTCAGCCTCCAAAACTGCAAGCATGATTAAGTGGGAGCATAAATATCATAACCAATCACACGTTACAACTCACGCGAAGAATTTATTTTATACTCCCGCAAATGTTGTAAAGTAGTTTTGCCTTTCCATGGCCAACCCTGCAATAGAATACATAAGTAATTTAGAAAGCCATGTTCACCGAAAGTTCTTTTTTCGTGTTCCGCCTGTTCGTTGTTGGGGTCGGACCGAAGAAAAGGGAACGCGACTATAATTTCAGGCAGGTGGGGAAACGGAATTGCACCACTTTTTTGTTTCCTGTTTGTTTCTCTTCTATGGCCATCACTAGCTCGTTAAGTGCCGTCGTCCTTCAGGCGAGCTTCGCGTAGTTTGTAAAATATGCAAGAATCCATGCCCTGACACCGAAATTGAAAACGCGAAAGCATTTTGCTTTTCTTACCCCTTTATTTTCTTTTTTTTTCTTGTGAAAGGGAAAAAAATGTGGGGGGGGGGAGGGGTGATGTAAATGAGGCGTTCATTTTGGGTCAAAAAATCTATGCTGTGGGATTTTTTTTTCTTTCTTTTTCAGAGTAGTCTTTTGATTTCATCTATATCACACCGAAATATTTAATTGGCATGCCAGGTAAAAAATATAAACAACATCAAAAAAATATAAAATTATTGCTTGAACACACTTTCAGTGGCATCTTGATGATGACGCACGAAACGTTTGTGGGTGAAAACGTTTTGTACTCAAATTCACTCCAAGAAACGCAGTAACAAAGTTCGGCTCTGCGTGGAACGTTACTAATTTCTCCCTTCATGTGTTGAATTACTATATAGGTGGCCGCACTTTAGATTAACTTTATGTTTTCTTTTTATCAAGACGTACCCATTTCAAACGCTAAAAGCACCGTTTCTTCCTATAACGACCTACTTTTGTAAGAACTACTTTGCGCATCGCAAGAATAATGCGCAAAACATCCTCTTCCTCTTGATGTGACGACAAGTATAGTGAAGCCTTAATTTACAGGATAAATATATAGGTGTATCTCCCACTTAGTCTCCTAAGTAATTATGGGTTGAAATTGTCACGAAAAATACAAATTAAAAAAGGTGACTACAAGAGCTAGCCGGCTATTTTTTTATGAAAAATATAGAGGCTGTGCTCCTCAACCGGAAATTAAAATGTCTGAGCTTGTACACGGAATAAAGAATAAAAAAAAAAAGGGGAATTTTAGACGGCGTTATAACCCTTGCATCAATATATGCAATGAGGCGCAGATAATAATTGAATTGCTTTTGTTTTAATAAGCACGCACTTGAATTACCTAAGTAAAAGAAACTAGATACCTTAATTATGGCTCGACTGATGAGACAACGGTGGTTGCTTCGTCTTGTCAGTATCACCAGATTAATATTTAATATTTTTTGGCTCAATCCTGCAATTAGGTTCTTGCGGAGGTTAAAGAACAGTAACGCGAAGCTTACATACAGCGCAACTAATGACAAAACTATGTTTCCTTTTACTCATCGGTCGCGGGAGATACTTGTGCCATAATTGTTGCTTCAAGCAAATTACATGATATAAGATAATTTTCTTTTTACCGTGACCTAGGAGACAACGAAACCTCTACCATGCCTATTACGCTATCAAGACAGGCATATTGCTACACAGTCATGAAAGGTGGCCAGTTTTTTTTTTCTTCCGCATATCTTTTCAACTTAATTTTTAGCATTTCTGAGCAATAAAGCTCGAGATTCAAAGAGACAGCTCGTCAAAATGTTTCAATTAAGTCTTCACCCCTATCAGTTTTCCTTAGAGATAACCTTCTGTGATTCCCCACGCGTCCCGGTGGACCCGTGACACTAGTGCCGCCTGCAACACTCGTGCTCAACAACCGCCTCCGATCAAGTCCAGTTAAGAGCTCGCAATAACTGTCGTCCGAAATCAGCAGTGCGCGTAAATTGCCATCGCATAAAAGGAAACGAAAATAACACAACGGGGTCGCAGTACACGGCGCAAACCATTCGGAGGATTACCGAGCGGGGCGCCCGATCGCCTCGCCGAGAGCTCGAACCCTCGCCGGGATCATCTCTCCCCAGTGCCCTAACAGGCTTACGGCCAGGAAACGCTGGACAGCGACTGACGACCCTGCTTCGGATGTGCTCGCGCCATTAGCTTCTGCAGTCCTTTACGGCGGCCGTGATGGGCTAAGAACTTTGGCCGCGGAAATGGCGCGTCTTCCTCGAGGGCTAATCCATTCCGCCCAGGGCCCAAGGCCGCAATCCTTCCAGCTTTGTCTCAGAGGACGTCGCATTCTGCACATTGCACCTTTAAGACTCGTTCCTTCAGTGTGCCCTACCTTACACATGGTCTGTCGCTTGTTATTGTAACGTTACGAAGTTGCCTTAGAAGGATAATCCACTAAACTGTAGAGGTCCTGGTTTTAGTGCCGAACTTAATGCTCCAATAGTGTTCTATACGTGGTGTTATGAAGCTGATGAAGCACGTCGATATCGGTTTTATGACGGCTGAGTGTATACATATTTTATTTGTTTTTACCGTATGGGAGGAACTGCGTATTTCTAACATGTCTACTTTTGTGGCGCGCAGCTTTTCTTGTAATGGCTCTGAGTAAAAGCTTATTACGTTCGCAACAACCTCATATAGCGCGACTTCTGTATATTAATGCGAAAGTATTAACTGTCTCATGGAGCGAGCTGACGTCATCAGTTTGAAGCGCGAAAACGGCACCTAGTTTCCTTCGGTTCCATTGGCTGGCGCGCGTCGACGGGGCTCCCATTGGCCGCTGCGCTCGTCAGTTTCCACGACCGCTCACCCCATGGCGCTGCGTGTCCATCAGCGCGCCGCTAACACTAGAGCGTCCAAGGTCACCGAGCCCAGGGGAGCACACGCGCTGACCGGCGACGAAAAGTACGCAGCAGACGAAAAAAGGAGCGGACGAGCGGCTTGCGTGCTTTTGCATTCACAACTCATAAGAAATGCTCAGGTGTACCTCGATCTTTTTCCCCACAATGAACGAGCCGGTCTTGCGCAGAAATAGCGGCAAGTCAGGTATGTTGAAACAGCTGTCGTGACGACATCTTGCAGTACTTCGCTCAATCTCCGGAAGGTGGCGATTACGTCACTGGAAACTGCAAATAACGCGTTTCTTGGCGCTTGCGAAAGTCCCGCTACGGCATACACGCGCGGGAAACGACTTATGCACAAACACAAAGACTCCCCACGCTTCCTATGCGCACATGCGCGAGCCAGGGCAAAAGGGTCACATTATATCGGACTCTCGTTTCCTCGCAGGGCCTCCATTAGACATGGGGGGTGCATTTTTCGTAATTTCCTCCGCCGTCGCTCAGGAGCCGGGCGCGAGACTCGTGGACGTGAAACGGGTTGTTAAGGCAGAGCCGAGGTGGCCCTGTCGTCGTCGCGTGTCTGGAGGCCATAGAGCAGCTCGCTGTTCGCCTCGAGTAACTCCGTGGCTTATCGTTCCGAACGAAACCACCCGTGCGGAAATCGCACTGTGCTTAGTGCCGCAGCAGTGCATCATTATTGACGCAGCCGCGAATAGAGTGCTCTGCCTACAATCAGCGTACAACCTCTCATCTGAGCTTGTTAAAGGCCTGTTTTTCTTCTTCTTTCTTCGATAACAAATAGATAAACAAAACGATGGCCAATGATACCAGAAGCATGCAAAACTAACAAGAAAAAAGAAACAAGATGCAATAAATTGCAAAACAAATTTGAATTTGTGACAATGTTTTTTTTTTTTTGTGGCGTGGTTTGAGTGAAGTAGTTTTGAAGTAGTATGAGTGTCCGTTTTAGGTTTTAGCGGATTTAGAGCCCGCGATCGCACGAGCGCACTTGGCTTAGACTGCCGTCTTTCGTAGAGTTGCTGGAACAAAACGTTTTGTTGTTGTTGTTTCTACTGAATTTATTAATAGAGCGTAAGTTGTTCGTTAAGAATGCAATTTGCTTAGCGAGCATTATTTTTACTTATGAATTCCGAGGACTGGCTACCCCTTAGGAAGACACTGGTATCATCAGCGTAAATGGCTGCGTGCGTTGTTGAGAGTACAGTGCACGCGGCTGCCACGAGGAGGCTCGGGATTCTAACCCCGCTTGTCTAACTTGTCGTTCTACCTTCTTTGATCTTCGAGGATAATTTGGTAGAATCTTAGTACATATTGCGTTCTCTTGTCAAGAATGTTCTCAACAGCTTCATCTATATAAAAGAAGCCGCGGCGCCAGCATCGGGGCAGTCTCATTTTTGTAGCTTTCGCACTATGCATGGTACGTTTCACGTTTCAGTTTCAGGCACAAGTTCGCCTTTTAGAAAGTTTATTTTAACGTACAATACGTTTAAGGCCTGGCATCCCCGAGGAAAGTGGGACGGAACGTCACGGAAACCGTTGCGAAATATGTAACACGCGCTACAAAGAATACCCTGTACAAAAGAACGCATTGCTAAAAAGAAAAAAGAATAGCGATTAATTGAGAATAAAGAACCAACTTCTAAACAGACCCTGACGAGAATCGAACCCAGACCCAACGAATATGAGCCGGACACTGCACCATTTCGCCGAACAAAAAAACTTGCGAAGATAAAAAAAAGAAGACGTCTATGGCAAGGGCGAGAAGCGTGTGGGTAGCAATGTGACCGTTTCATGTTACCCTATCACGTGAGGGAGAGGGAATGTCGAGTGCGCGGGGAAGTTGGAGTCTGGGCTCCGAGCTCCGGTTGGAATGATCAGTGGGTCAAAGGCTAGCTGCCTTCGTCTCTACTCACTCTTCGGACGCGTACGAACGCCGAACGCCGGCTGAGAGCGTTCGGCGTTCGTGTTCGAGTAGTGAGTGGCTAGAAATAATGCTCGCTTTGCGCCCACCCACTGATCATTTCAACCAAAGCTCGCCGCTCTAATGTCTTCCTTGAATACCAGCTGAACGTTGAGGAAAAGCGAATGAGAGGAGAAAACAAAGAACCACTCGTGGACTATCAACCTTTTATTGAAAAACTTTCTTTTCCTCGACACTATCCGTAGATATTAAAAGGTTGATAGTTCAGCAGTGTGTTTCTTTGTTTCTCTCTCTCCTTCACTTTTCCTCAACGCTCTGCTGGTATTCAAGAAACATGTCAAACCAACCGGCTTAGCTCCAGGCCGTCACAGTTCTAAGATGCCTACAAGCTGTCGTCTGCTGCTCTCCCCCAACATCCATAGATAGAAACAAAACGAAAACACGTCCTAAATGTGTCACACGCTCCCAAAATGCAGCGGATACGGATTTTGTGCATACCTACATTTTTCCGTAAGATCGAGATTTTAATATTTTAAATTTTACGATCATCTACCGTTTTTATTCGTGAGGATACTACGAAGCTCGCTTTAACATTTGTTTTGAAAACATTACCGCTATAGTAAAAGTTAAGTAAATGAGGACCTAATATGCTTTCTTGCGATACGCCAGTGCAAATAAGTTTGTGCTTCCAATGCACCGCCATTAATCCTCGATTGCCGATGGAGCTTGTGAAAATGGGATGCTAAGAGGCCTAGGCATTTTTCACGAGGAGCATAGCGTTTCAGTTGTTCGAACAACTTGTCAAGGGGGTAATGGAGTCAGATGTTTCGAAGAAGTCGACAAATATGTTCGATGTGCAGGATTGCCTCGCAAATGGTTCTGAAATGTAGTTTGAGCTAATAACGCACTTTCGGACGGACATTTTTATTTTAATCGAACAGGCTAGTCTTAGTTATTTTGCACTCCTTCGGGTTGTTCGACTATGTAACATTTTTTCGATGTTTATCGGAATAACGGATAAGAAAATCATAGGTACATAGGTCAAGGTACTGTTGTCGCCGCCTTTAACTTTCGCATCTCGAAGGCGTCTCGCAAAAATGAGCTCGGAGAAAATTAGTCTCTTTACATGTTCTAAAATTAGAGCCATTCTATTTACGATAATTTAAATGGCTGTATGATAGGGTCATTATTGTCGGAACATTCGGAGTTTTTATTTAAGATAGCGGTGGTGGACACCAGAAACGTTGTTTGGGCTGTCGTCATTGTTAAGTAGCCAGGGCACATTGGGTTACGCTAACAATTCGGTCAATGTGTTGCCCAGTTAACCAAGTTCTGAGTGTTTCGAAATTAAGTATGCAAGCGAAAGGTCCTGAGAGTGTACCCTGCAGTGGTGTGACGCATATTGTTCTTAATTATGATGTCTCGACGGGCTTCAATGTTCAAGAGTTGCGAAGTTTGGGTATTAACAATAAAATAAACGAACGATTGCTGAAAACTTCGAAAGGTTTGTCATGACGTGAGAGTAACTGATATTGAAATCATATTGTTTTGACGACATACCAACAAATATGCGCACAAGTATACATTTAATACATTCACAACCAAAAACACGACTTAAAAAAACTACTGCGCCTTACAAGGTTTGGTGCGATAAGGCAATATGATCACCAAGACGAGGATAATATGAACAGGTTCCCATTCTTTCGCAAATAATGCAATCCGATATATTGCGACACCCCACCGATGTCGCGGGGAATTAATAATCCCCTTTCTGCGTCGATCTGTCATGAATCATGAAATATTACTGCCAAAAAAGACCTCTCAGCTTACGTGAACATAATATCTACCAGTGATATCGCGTTTCTAGGCTCCTCATACAGAGTGGATGCTAAGGATGATTTTTTTTCATACACATTATCAATGGTCAAACAAAGCGCCAGCGGAGATAAACTTTTGCTTCTACAATTGCTGATGCCAATTTTTACCGCTGAATGCCGGGAAATTCAGTGCAGTGATTTGTAAACAAAAACTTCCAAACACACAGTAAAATTTGGAAGTGTTCAAGAATATAACGACAAAACACGGAACAATATATTGAAATATAAAATGAAGCTTATTTAGTTGCGGCGAAAAATACTACTCATTAATTGCCCCTTTTTCGCTGACCCATAGATAATCAGGAAGATAATGAACAATATGAGACCTAACATGGTCAAGCTGGAATGACACTTGAGCGAAATAGATTTAGTCGAGTAAATAGATAATGTATGATAATAGATTCCTACGAATAAGAAATAAAAAATGTAGGCGAGCTGGTTCGAAAACATATCTAATCTAAACTCAAAAATAATGAATGCCAGGTATTGCATTTTTCTAGTCTCAACATTTAGGATATGATATCTTTAATACAAAATCCTTTCAACTCAATAAACAAGTTTACACATCCTTTACGCTATGCGCAAAACTATTTCTATTTGGTCATTTCGCTTTGCACTAGTTTACCTACTCGTCTTGGATGACATTTTAATTGTTGCTGTCATTTTGCAAAGGGACGAGCGTGATCATAAACCATTGAAGCTATTGATGTACAAATTCTGCGTCTCACGCACAAAATATCTTTAGATCTGTTATAACAAATAACAAACACAAATTTCAAACGGAGCAACCCTTCTTCATATTTGACAAGTCTTCTATCTTTAATGAACGACGTGCGAAATTCCCCGAAAGCATTATAGTTTCTAGCCTTCGGGCTGGGCCCGAAAGCGGCCACGAGGTTTCAAAGCGGCTTCCGTAAAACTCTTGGAGGATTTACGTGGCTGCGAAGTTGCGATTACCGGATAGAGCCCAAGTCAATGTTTCCTTCCTGATTTAAAGCCAGGACGGTGTTCGTGGCATTGTGTTCCCAAACGAGTGGGCTTTGCAGCTCGCGAAAGCGAAGCTTATATGCGGGAGTTTATCTCAATCTCCTTTCACTTTAAAATGTCTGCCTATTCGGAGTCTCACGCCTCCTACAAAATACGCGGTTAGCTTAGAGAAAGTTTGAACGGAAACATATATTTATACAAATACTACCAAACGAAAAAAATAAATAAAACTGTTTGCGTTATTGCATCGAGTATTTAGTTCTTGTCGGTTGCGCGTAGAAAACTTGTGTCCGAAAAATGATTTTTTTTATATATATCGGAAAATAAAAGCGATACACAAACAGCTGAGGCAGCGTTGTATATTGCTTTCATGCTGGTGCGCCGGAAATCAATAAGCTATTACGTTTTGTCCGCCGATAAACTGTAGCTCTTATGCTTGCGTTTTTGGGAAAGAAGTTATGTTTTCGATGTTTCCTGGTCGTTTCTTAAATTACTTATGGCGCGGCGTTTTGAGCGATCGGATGCACTGAAGTTTGAAGCACGTAAAGCAAAAACTAAATTTTCGCTAAAACGTTTTTTTGTTTGTTTTTGTTTTTGCAGTTAGCGTTTACGTGGTTTTCTGTATTTAGTATTTATGGTTGTGCGCTTTAAATCTTGTTTGCAGATTTCAGGGTAAACCTGTCTGTCTATTTTTGGTAAAAATAAACTGCTTTTTCAGGCGGGAATGGGGGGGGGGGGGAGAGTATTTGGTACTTGCGTAGATTCACATTCAGAGCCACTTTTCGTACTTCGTTACACTGAAGACTGAGTGAAACCTGCCTGAATGCCAAAACATTCTCTGGCGTTATTACGTTAATAATTTTTGCCCTAAACGGGCTAATAAAACAAGCAAACAACGATATGACCCACATAATTTACGTAATAAATAATAAAAAAATGTGAAAAGAAGGATGACATGAGAACTGCACGTTTGTGGTATCACACCTTGTGCTTAGGATCGAAAAGCTGCATCAGACAACGTGCTAAGATAAAAAAGTACATTTCTTTTTAGTTTAGATCGTTTATTTTTTTCCAAATAAAAGGAAGACTGGAGGTAGAAAAAAAATAAGCTGGAATTTCAGCTTGACGAGGCGCCTACTTCTCTTTAATGTACGTACAGCGCAAAACAGGCCATCTATTAATGCACATGCAGAACCAAACAAATTATTAATAAACACTTGTACCAGATTTAACACGACTGAGAAAAGAATACTAGTTACATCAAGAAAGACGTTTTTACGTTATGTTCCTCATTCATAAATGATATCACTCTCCACCAGGAGTCCTTTAATATTTCTCTTGAAAGTCTGAAAGGAACACTGAAAGTTTGCCTTTTCTTCAATTTTGTTCCACAAATTACGCAGGCACGAATATAGGACTGACAGTGTACAGATGACGGTACTGTATGTTTCAAGCTTGATATATTTGACTTAGGTGCATTTTAAAGTTGTTTCGGGCGTAACCAGAATATCGCTTGCACTACAACAACAATTTTCCCGACGGCGTTAATGTTGGGTGCTAGGAATTGGAAGACGCGCAGACTGAAATATTCACGTTGAAAACTACAACCTAACGTAATGCGACAAAACGTATTGCGCATAAAATATTTTATTTCTTTCAAATTTGAAGTCCAGTGTAAAATAATCTCAAGATGACACACACGTTTTTTTTGTTTTTGTTTATTTGTTTTTCATCTTTACCCGTGAGCAGAAAACACACGCCAGGCGCACACATACTGGATATTAAATCAACTGCTTTTATTTTTATTTCTTAACCTAGTGTTGATTTATGTTAATATCGCGATGAAACACCCGCACTAGTGTCTGTTGCAGGTTTCGGGCAATTTAGAAAGCTGTTAGACTATATGAGTTGTGGAAATATAGTTATTCTTTTGACAACTTGAAGGATAATGGAATACACAAATTTTCTCCATTGCCTTTCAAATATAATGTTGCTCGTTGTGTGGTCTTAGTTTGTTGGTGAGTAGGCGTGGGAGATGGGCAAGAAAATAAGTCTAGCTTTTGTTTCAGCTTTTTTGGTTTGCACTATTAAAGCTAGCCATCTTTTCTGGTCGTTTTTTTCATTTCTCCTTTACTCATTTTTTCCACTCATTTCGCATCCGTAAGCGGTAGCCTGTGTGTGGACTGTCTCTCAGAATAATACGGCGTAAAATAATGTAACGGTAATTCCGAAGAAAAAAATGTATTGCGAGCAAAACATATGCACGCCACGTCGTATAATGCGCACTGATATTTGCTTCCGTTCAGTGCTCGAACTACGGCCATCGTGAAGTTCGACGGAAGCACGCGAGAAGGAAACGTAGAATGATAATCCCGAGCACAATGAAATGAGGCACAAAAGATACTGACACATATATTGAAGGTGCATTTCCATACACCGTTGGATGAACTGAACTTGCGATGAACTTGCGATGAACTGACAAGGCCGCTACGAGCCATCGCAGCGAATCAGAGCGCTACGAACGGATCACGTGATTACAGCCCACGCGCGTCGCTGCCCTTCTCCCGAAGGTCGGTTGAGCCTCACACGGCGTTGGATTGGCCTCGATGGACCATAGAGTCGCCCGCGGTCCATCGTTGGGTGAAACGGACTGTAACGCGGAGTGGCCAGAATATATTCCCGGAAGCGCTTCGAACGCTCCTCTCAGGTACAGCCCTGTGAGGCTTTGTCGACCGGAAAGGATTTGTGCGAGCTATCTATATATTTTGTTTGGCAGGGAGTTGTCCCATGCAACTTTCGCCACCTGCCGCAGGTTCGCTAACTGTGGACACCGGACTTCCGTGCCGCTCCACTTGCTGCAGTGAGCGCGTACGTTGTTTTTGAACTCCCAAGTTAGGTTTGCCGATAGTTGAACGGGAAGTCATTCTAATCTCACGTTGGCCCCACAGGTGTACAGTGCACGAAGCGCGTCCCCGGCTGGCGTGTTTACCGCACCCTCAAAAGTGTTCCCTCGATCTCCTCCCGATAAAGTCATAGAAGTGACATGTTGTTGCATGCCGCAATCCTGGCGTTGGCACGGCGGCGCAGGCGGATGCGGAAGCCGCCTGTTCTGCGGCAGGACGCTTTGCAGCAACATAGAGAACGGAAACAAAAGCAGATACGAGGTGGGACGCCGTGACAACAGCGACCCTGGCGTCCACTCGCCCTTTTTCGCCGGCATTTCTCCGACCAACCGCCAGGATTGCGCCATCCGACAGCGTGACACGTCGGCTCCTGTGGCGAAATTTGTTGCTACATCGGTACCTCTTTGGATGCATTGGCAGGATAGGACGGTAGACACACCGGTCGTAGACGTGCTACAGACACCGGGAATACTTCGAAAAGCCGGAACCACGACAGCGATATGACCGACTACTCTAAAATGCTGAGGAGCTTACACGTTTCCGCAGAGCATGTAGTGGTCAATCAAAGATGTATGTGGAGGACATTTAGCGAATCACGAGGCGTAAAAGACGGGTTTGCCTCTGTAAACTCAGTCTGCACAGAGATTACGAGCGAGCGAAATATCGTGCTCATTGACCCTGCACAAGTTACCTTTCTGGGCGACCAGCTTTTGGGTCTCGTGATTTGCTAGTTTTTAACTTCGTAGATTTTTTTAAAAATTTGCACTCTGCCTAATCTGATTTTAAAAAAAGACACAATTGTGTTTTTTTTTAAAAGGAGGGGGGGGGTAGCCCGCCATAAATACATACGTGTTAAAACGCGTATTTGTGCCATAGGGCATCACGCATTTTTAAATCAGCACAAAAACCTCTCGGGAGACCACATAAACCTACGAACCGCGTGTATACTACACTTTAAGAAGTCTGGGGCGTCTACTTTCCTGCAAAGTACTTAGGAGTGCCGATGGCTACAATCTACGGCGGGTGCTCGGCGAATGAAGAGGCAGATGTTTAGCCCTAAAAGTCAGTCTGCGCTGTGACACTCAGCATAATGAAGCGTAATCCACAGTGTCAGAACACATGCTGTTTTGAATGCTCATTGTGCCATTAGTCCTTCGGAAGACCCGTGTACTAAGTTGATAATAAATATACAACATAATTTATCCAGAAAAACAAAGTGTTTTTGATGCACAGAGAAATGTAAACAACCTTCAACAACAACAACAACAAAGAACTTATCTTTTATTGTTCACAGTGAAAGTAGTTCTTATCAAAGGCATAAATGATTAGTTTTTCTTTATTAGGGAGTTTACGTAGACCGCGCTTCCCCTCCGTTAAGCCCTCCGCAACGAAGCAGCCGCTACTCCGCCGGCGCGCCGCTGGCCTTGACTGTAGAGTTCCGGCTAGTGTAGCTGGTTGCGGAGAGCGTTGCGGGACAGCGGAAACGATCTGCGAAAACTCCCTATTGTATCTCGAAGTGACTCTAGCGATACTAAAATAATTTATAAGTTTCTGGCTGTTGTAGCGGAGTAGCTGAGGTGCGTACCAGAATGCACAACGACGAAGCGCGCAGACGGCACAGGGCCAACTAACAATCTCTTTCGTGGCCATGGAGAATACCTATCAAATTCGACGGCACACCATTGGTGTCAGAAGTGGGATTTCTGGCATGGCACCTGATTCTACCCAGAAATCATCCTTTCAAGGAAGTTCTGTGCAACGTGGTAAGCGTCCACGACTCATGGAATCGTAGGATCGCTGCTAGATTACATGAAGCTGCAGACCTCCAGGCCGGACCTTCCGAAATAACAAGTAATCTCTTCGTCGTCGTTCCCCACGACTACTCTCTGGGTCCAAAATGAAGATCCTACGGTGGCGAATGTTCAGATTGGCATCCCAAAGCTTCGACTCTATCGAGGCGCGCAAGTGCGCGCTGAACTTGAATGCTTTTCTGACCGTCGCTGTGGCCACTCATCGCATGGGTAAATGAATGGTAATCTTCACGATACGTTCCTGCTTCTCCTAAATTTCGGCCTTACCGGCACATTTTTGTTTTTGAATGTCAAAATGCGCACATATGAAATGAACTTTTGCACCGATATAATGTGCGCCGGCATCATATTGATACTCAGACATGCCATCAGGGGTGACGAAAACAGAAGCTGACGGCGGCCAGGTGACATGACTCTGCGCATCCACTTCAAAAAGCACGAATATGCTGGATATTTGTATTGAGGAGGAAGTGTGACATTGGCGTGAATTTTGTGGGTCTACAAAAGAGGGCATCACCAGCAACATCTGCAAAGAAGCGTCTGGCTTTAATGGAACGTGGCGAGGTTATTAACCAGAATATTACTTCCTAGAAAAAAACTTAGAAGGGGAATATGTGTAGCGTTGTGGCTGAGGCGCGTGCCAGAATCCACTGAGGATAACGACGATGTGCGCTTACGGGGCCCAGTCACAATCTGTTCTAATCTGGCCATGGATCACACCTAGAAAATTGAGCTCCGTAACAATATACTATCTGTGCATCCCGCCAAAATTATTGAAAACTTGCGAAATCTTCAGGCTGTGTACGTAGACACTACAGGCTTCTCTTAACAGGTGGGAGATGCTTGTGTCGTCCTGTCTGTCAGTTGAAAGTTAGAAATCAACCAGCCCCCAAATTATGCAGCGCGTTTAGAAAACACGGGAGCGTATAAAAGCCTTCAATTAAACTTCAACGGCGAGTTCTAGTTACAACATTGCTGGAGATTTAAGCCTGCCCGACGACATTGAAATTTCAGGCCTGATTCTTTCATCTTACCATTCCGTGTCACTGTTCTTCGACTCCCTTCCAACGTGGGCTTGATTATTCAGTAATGAGTTGGAAGCAAAATTATCTGAATCTGAAATGCTCAAAGTTTGCGTCCTCAGCAAACACCTACAATACACATTAAGAACCTTGAAGCGTAAACTTTTCCTCTAAGTTGACGCACCAGATTTCCTAGAATTCAGGCGACGGCAAGTCGCATTTGTACTTCTCTTTTCTTCCTCAGGCATTCTGCTATAAGGACACTTTGCCACTGTTTTGCTTTCGCACTTGTGGAATAAAAGTTCCTTCATGAAATGTCTGTCAAATAAAACACTCGTTACTGTTCGAATTTTTATAAGTGTTCATAACTTTCGTGGTGAAACATACTTGTATGTGCAGTGCTCCCCAAGCTTAACGCCGCCATAGATGGTTCGTTCTTGGAATGTTTTGTGAAATTTCTGGGCCTACCGTTTGAACTATACATGGTGAAGTTCTGACTCCCTGATTTAGTTTTGAGTAGCCCCTCAACAGATCAATATTTGGGTAGCTTAGTGGTGGCGTTTAGTTTGAGGAGTAGTTGAATTTACCTTGCATTGCGTACATTTTTTTTCTCAAGGAAGTCACTACAAACGTACCATGTTTCTCACGAATATCCAACGGTCGTCTATCTCACTACTCAATAACTAATAATATATTTCCTATTTTTCGCCCAAAACATGTCTGCCGGCTTTGCAGAGAACCACAAAAGAAACGTTGGTTTCAATAAAGCTCCTGTCGCAACGGCCCCCGAGAGCACTTCGTCCGAAATCCGCGAGGCGGCAGCAACGTCGCAAACGTTTCATTCAAGAGGCTAAAAATAGCCAGAGTCCTGTCGCGCCCAGGTATTTCGCTGCGCTATGCCCCTGGTCTGCACAAATGTAACAGCCGTCCTCTTGTGCAAGTACCTGCTCGTTTTTTTTTTATTTCTAAGAAATGTTTACGAATATATGCTGCGACCTTCCTGGGTGCGCGGTAATAAATATTTAGTGGAGAAAAAGCTTTTTTTTTTTTTTGCAACGTAGGAAAAATCTGGAACAAGTGTTCTAAATAATGCAGAACATCGGGTCTGACGTTTGTATTATCCAGAAGATTTTCTGTTTGCGTGTTTGTTTGTCATAACTCAATTTCGAGTGGGCGAGCTGAAAAAAAAAATAAAGAACACACAAAAGAATTTAAACGCAAGTTGGGAGATGTGCGCCGCATTCCATACCAACTATAATGGATTATTCGGAATGGTGTTTTTTGTTCGTGATTCGAAATGCTGAAGGCTATTTCCTTTTATTTTTTAACAATAGTTCCTCTCGACATTTCTTTCATTTTTATTTCAACTTTTCGAGGAGTCTGTTTCTGTCTAAACTCTCGTAGTGGCGATATACCCTTCAGAATCAGCAAGCTAAACTCTCCGAGCTTCAATTTTTTTGGGAACTAAGCCAGTAGGTTCATACCCCATTCACCCGGTCGTCAATGTACCTTTAGCTAAGATACCTTTATGGCCAACGGCGAATCAATTCGCGATCCTCCGGGCGTGACAAGTGCTCGCCACCCAAGAGCGCGGTCCGATTCACCGATTGCAAATTGACCTATGCTCAAGGTGTGCTTGCCATGTGAATGGGGTGTAAGGCACCTAAACTAGGCGCACTGAGGAACATGGCACAAACATCTCAGAATCAGCTGATACTTGTTGCCGAAAATTCTATTTATACAGGGTGTTCCACAAAACTTGCACCAAACTTCAGGAGCGAAACCAACAGTATGTGTAAAAATGATTTTAGTGCACCCAGTTAGCTAATGATTAAGTCTGATTAGCTCAAATTTTATTTATTCGTTTAAGGGCCCAGGTGTGAATTGGAAAATAGTAGGGCGCATTAAAAAAAACCCACATAAGGTGATTGATAATATGATACGCTTTCCGCGCTTCTTTTTATTTAAAAAAAACGCGAAATAAAATTAAAAAAAAACAGGTGACAAAGATCCTTTGCGTCGCGCTTGCAGCGCTCTCAGGCGGGCTCAGAAGGAACGAAGTCCATCTTATCATGGCCTCCGAGATCTCGAAGCGCGCGAACGCGTTTCCGACCATCCCATTCGTGTGGAGAGGGCGCAATCGGAAAAGAGAAGGAGGCGGCGTCTCTCCGTGGGGAGGCGCTCTCAACCCAGGCATCGAATTCGCCGTTTCAGCGGTTTCAGCATGGCGCGAGTGAGAAGAGTCCAAGAAAAAGTCTCGTTACGTCGAGTTACTGCAACGTCTACTTACAAATGTTTGTGTATTGTGGTAGAACGGTGAACAGCTGCTCTGGGGGTGTGGATAGACAAGTTGTGATGACTCCTGAAGCAGTCACTTGACACCGGTTGTGTGCCGACCGACTGGAAATTAGCAAACGCAGTCTCAATTGTTATATCCGGAAACCGAAATTGTGCAACGAACTATAGACCCATATCCCTAACATCTGTTCCATGTAAACTTCTAGAACCTATAATCTATTCATCCGTGATGAAGTACCTTGCTACAAACAATATACTTTTTCCTAACCACTGCAGCGTGGATTTCATCGCGGTCTCTCATGCGAAACTCAGCTATTTGAACGTATAACTGATATGCACACCAACATCCATGCATCCTCGCAAACCGACGCAGTTTTCATAGATTTCGCAAAAGCCTTTGATCGCGTACCACACAGTCGTCTTATTAAAAAATGGCGATATCTTAAAATTTACGCGAGGGTAATTACGTGGGTTCGAGAGTACCTCAACAACCGAAAGCAAGCAGTAATAGCAATGGACATAAGTTCACCCCACGTACGTGTCAAATCTGGAGTGCCACAGGGATCTGTTCTTGGGCCACCTTTGTTTTTAGTTTATATAAATGACCTCCCTAACCATGTTTCATCAAAAATTCGACTGTTTGCAGACCACTGTGCAGCATACAGTCATATATCAAATCAATCAGATTGCATTTCCCTTCACAAAGACTTGAATAGCATAATGCTATGGTGTGAAACATGGCAAATGCAAATACATATAGAAAAAAGTTAATCATGACATTTACAATCCGTTCTTCCACTGCACATCATGACTACACCCTCATAGATTCAAAATTAGATATAGTAACGCCATTTAAATATCTGGGCGTTCATCTAAGTCCTAATCTTGCATAGAATAATCATACAGACTACATTCTTAAAAGAGGAAATCAATCTTTAGGATTTATGAGAAGACATTTGTACATGGCAACAAGAGAAACGAAACTACTAGCATACACTGCTCTGATTAGGCCAAAGATGAAGTATGCATCCATAATTTGGAACCCGCATCGAAAGTATTTAAATGACTGGCTAGAATCTCTTCAAAACAGGGCAACTCGATTCAAACTCAAATGATACACACCTGTTAGCGTCACACAACTTAACGCCTCAATTGGCCTACAAACACTTCAGCAGCGAAGATATCTTGCTAGGCTATCGTATTTCCATAAGCTCTTTCACTCTTCAACTGAATTTCGCGAAAATAATGTCATCCCTTCCCCACCCTATCTTTTCTTGTCATGATCACCCCAACAGAGTTCATATTCCCTTAGCAAAAACTAACTTGTATAAATTTTCCCCGCTTCTGCAGGCCATAGACGACTGGAATGGGTTGGCAAGCGAAACCGCACAGACAACAACCTATGACACGTTTGTTTCACTTTTACTTGGCTCTTTATCATGACGTCTATTTAGTTTTTCTTTTCTAAGTAGCACATGTACGTTTGGTGTTTTTTATATTTTTACTGGTTAATTTCACCATCGCTGAGTATTTTCTATAAGGTTTTATATGTACCCTCTTTTTTTGGTAGCAATTGTATATTTCTTGTGTAATACTTTTATTCACTTAGAGCTTATTACATGCCGGTGTGCGTGACCATGCACCATGTCACGCGTTATTGAGCTCTGTAAGCGTGATTGTGTTTCCTTTTATATTTTCATACTATTACAACATTGTACGGCTATGATGACATTCCATTACCCCCCCCCCCCTATACTATGTCCCCTATGGGCCTTTAGAGGTTATTAAATAAATAAATAAATACATTTATTTTACAGATTCATCTGAACATGTGGCGGCTAGCGCTACAAGAGTAGCTTTTGTATATTGGACTGCAATCTATAGCGCGTATAAAAAAAAAAGTAGCTCCTCACTTAAAAAAATTTTCAATTTCCCTCAATAAAAATGATCCTGCTGTACTTTTTTTTTATATCTCCGCACGTTGTGTTACGTAGCTTTTTGAGCCTGAGCACGAGGTTGGATAATATATAGTACAGTCCGTGTTGTCTTACTTTTCATATTTTTATTATTTGTAACGCAATTTATGCGGGTCATATTGTGGTGTTTGCTTCTACTAGAAGTACCTCTAGCCGGAGTCACACTGCCTATGCATCATCCAAAAGACAGTCTGCACACATCAGTCACCACGATATCCGTGCTCCGAATGCCGCGTGCCAAGTGTCTCCTTGAACTCGTCACCATGCGGCATTCGAAGCTCAGATCTCGCGGTGACTCGTGTTCAGACCTGTTTGCAGACTGTCTTTTGTATGATGCATAAGCAGTGTGCCCCGACTTTAAGGAAAAAGTATGGCGCTGAGATACCACCACCTCGAAATGATTTCGCCATTTTCTTTATAAACTTCGTGATAATTCAGGGTACTCATTCCAAAGGTGGGGCGTTATTTTGTAAACGTCTAGTTTTTGGCACATACAGCATAGACCACCGTATCCCGCTATGTACCTTGTAATCAGACATGTACACGTTACCCCAAAAAAGTAACTAAATACCGTTACTCGTTACTCACTCAAAAAGTAACTAAATACGTTACTCGTTACCGATTTTCAAAAGGAACGCGTGAGTTACCTCAAAAGTAACGAGTTACTTTTCACGTTATTTTGACGAGCAAATACACAACTGTTTTTGTTTCATGGCTTATTGTTTATTGGTAAGCAGCCTGTCGAAGTTTTCATCAGTTAGGTTTCCCCGCTTCCTTGAAAATACATCTCCGGCGAAGTTGAAGCGTCGTTCTACTGACGCGCTCGAAAGAAAGGCAGTGTTGTGCTTCAGCAAGAGCTGGTGAATCTTCGGGAACTGCGCCTTCATTGAGGACAGGGGTTAATGGGTTATGTAACTTCCCGTGTTTGCAACCTCCGTGTTTACATTCGGTCCGGACCCGGTTCTAGAAAGTTCCACCAACGAACCTGATTGTGCTCGCTGGGTGAAGGGCATCCCCAGCTGTAGAGTTCAGTACAGCAACGTTTATCGCTGGACAGGTCAGTCGAACTGCTCAACTGACGTGTTCTGCGATATACGTTGCTGTACTGTCATACTGTTTATTTGTTTTTTGAGTTGCCCATCTGCCTTTGTCGCAATAGACGCATACTCAGGCTAGAATAAAAACAAGGCCGTCTAAACGGTGTTGTACATGTTACTCCTCAAAAGTAACGAGATACCGTTACTCGTTACTTGGCCTCAAAAGTAACTAAATACCGTTACTCGTTCCTTTTCCAAAAAAGTAACTAAATACGTTACTCGTTACCGAAAATAGTAACTAGATACAAGTAACTCGTTACTTGTAACGCGTTACGTACATGTCTGCTTTTAATCTATATTAATTGATATGCAAACAGACAATGGGATCTCAAGTAAAAGAACTCTGGTTCATTTATAAATTCCAACCTTGTTCCAACCTGGTTTATTCGGTATTCCAACCTGATTTATTTACAGATTCCAAGCATTCAATATTTAGATGAGACGCGAAATACCTTTGCGATGCAGCGCGTTTCAAGCAGTTTCTTTCGATACGCTACTCTATCTATCATAGTCATGCCCATGTTCACCTGGAATGGCCGTACAAACTTCTCTATTACAATCCCACAATTTTTGTCTCATGCTCCTCTCTTGTAGCACAAATAAATCTCACAGAAAAACTTAGCTTCGTACAGAAAAAAAAAAGGTTTTCCCTGATTAGGAACATTCATGCTGTACTTCATTTTTAAATCTCCGCACGTTGTTTGATGTAGCTTTTCGATCCTAAGCACAAGGTCTGATACTAAAAAAATACAGTTCTCGTATCATCCTTCTTTTCATATTTTGTTAATATTTATTACGTAACCTATGCAGGTCATAATGTTGTTTGCTTGTACTATACGCACGTTTAGAGCAAACATCATTCCAACTTTCAACCAGGTTTATATGCAGATTTAAAACCTGAAACGCTGTAAGCATGTTTTTTTCGCTGCTATTATTAGTCGGATTAATCTGCAGGGCAGCTTGTTATGAAAAATCTCCCCGATCGTCCATTTCTGCGACCAAACCCGTGCTGAAAGGATGGGAAAACAAAAATGACGAGCAGCCGCAAAGAAAACTTTGCGTCACAGTTGAAAAGAAAGGGAAAAGTCGAGACGGGTTTCAACAAAACACGGACAAAATTTTACATCGCCCGCTCTCGCTGTGTACTTTACAACCGAAATATTTTAAAACAATATCGCCGTCTTTTGCGGTGGTCTTAGAGAAATGGTTCACGAAAAGCATCCCTCAGGGGAATATCTTGGATGCACGCACTAGTACGTACAGATGGTTTACGCTGGCGAAAATAAGCATTGTGTTGACGCAAATGTGTGCGTGTTGATGGGGGAAAACGATGGTATGATGGCGGGGCCGCCGGGGACGAAAAGGAACGCCGCGCCGCTAATCCTCTGGAAGAGGATTCGCTGCACACACAGCGAACCGTATAAAAACATACGCGTACACACACATGTTTCAGCATCTGTTTTTCCGCCATTGTGGCTCCCCTGCAAGCCCCCCGAACACGCTACCAAAGAAGATGTTGCTAAAACAAAAAACAATGTCCGGCTTAGCCCGCTTTGGCACGCCTTGTATACTTGAATGCACGACCCGTACACCCGGCCCGGGCCCTCCATGAATGTAGCCGTGAAGCCCGAGCCCGGCCCGTGGTCCGCGGGCTGGCTTGTACCAGTGCAAATCGCTACCTGCGACGCTGACGCCTCGCCGCTTCATGACTGGGCGAACATCGCCACCTCGCGGCGAGCGACGGAGTTAGCGCAATTACACTCGTACCGCTGGGGAGTGAGTCGAATGGGACGGCTGGAGAAGCCTTCGCGCGCGCGCTTCGGGATCTCGGAGGTTCTAATCTAACCACTGCTGTCTTGTCCGAGACAGGGCATCGTGTTGGTGTATGCCGCGAAGATATTGGCTACGTTCCAAGCCTTACCCGAATAGCCTGTCTCCTACGTCAGCAGGTGATACCATGTGACATCGCGAGTAAACGGTCCGCGACTCGATTTTGGAACGGCCGAGATAATCTCCTGGATACTACGCGGATCGGCTTCGTCTTGGGTTACGGCAAAAATAAAATACAGCAGCGATGGCAGCAAATAGCATACGATCTCTTTTGATCATGGAGAAAGCACTCGAAGAGACGATAATATTAATGACGGCGTGGTGTTTTCTGAGGTGGCTCCACCAGCTCCTTTTGCTCACCTTCCTTCTGGGCTGTACATTGAGATCAAAATTACTTACTCCTTTCAGTGATACAATAAATATTTGTTCTTATTAATCAGCGCGGTCGCTATAAATCTAGTACAGGTGCCCTAAACGCGTACGTTCCACGCATCGTAATTTGCACCGATTACATTTTGCATAAATTGCTTACTACACGGTGCAGCGGAACAGCGCAGGGGCTTTCTTAACAGAGATATGTAACTTACGTTCTCTTTGACGCGAATATGATTACGAAATCACAAAGAAAACTTCAAACCCGCTATAGGCAATTTCTTGGAAAAGGAGATGGGGAGGGGTTGTTGACTGATCATGTACATGAAATCTCCGGAAGCCTTGACTGCTTTATCCATTATCCTCTCATTACACACACTCTGGGGGAAACAAAAATACTTCCACATCATCTACAGCGTTCGAACATTTTCAGCTTTGAACGTGAGAATACGGAGTTCTCTCCAACGCCGAGGACGGGGATGCTGAGAAGCTCCTGTTTACGCTCGCACTTTGATAGTAACAACAGGTATACCTTCCCGGGGAAGGTGCTCGGTCTGGATGTGATGCAGTCAATTCCAGCGTTGAAAACAGCAAATCGCAGTAACCACACATAAATGGCTGCACCTCATTCTTTGTCATTTCGAACGTCCACCAATAAAGCCAACGGAGCAAGCGAGCTTTGACGGCTGTCGACGTAGAAAGCAGACGACGAACAGATCACGTGACGTATTTACTCGATTTGATCCGACGTTACCCCCCGATCGAGGAGGGTAGCGTGAGTAATTACTCCGGAGTGAACAACCCGCTTCTGAAACGCGAGTTCTGACGTCTTCGAGTAAGCGCGAGTAAGTTTTGAAACGCGACGGTGCGAAACCTTTACTCCGGAGTCGGATCGAGTAAATTTTGGAACATAGCCATTGTCACGGATGACAATTGATGAGGCGTTGAAAAATGAAGAAAACTAAACGTTTAATGGCGGAACTTGTGCTGGTCAAATGCTCGGTCAAATGCTCAAATGCGTATATAACCACGTTCCATACCACACATTCTCTTTCTGACATGGATGAAAACGAACGAAAGGCTCGGCATGCAGCGGCTCAGCGTCTACGCAGACAAGCAACACCAGAGCTTCGCCCCAATCAACATCATTCACCACGTGGAGATGCGGTCATTTTTTACCAGCAAGGATTTCTAAATGTGTTTTTTCGTATTTTTATATTTAAGATACGTCCTTGGGTTCGACTGTAAAGGTAAGCACATGCTTGACTGCCCAGGAAAAAAAAAACTTCACATTGTTATCTAGTGATTAAGTTAAACAAACGTTCTTGCAACAACACACGTTTTGTAAGAACCGTCGGGCGGCTGCAGGACAGGGAGGGCTTTTTTTCTTCTTTCTTTCCGTGCTTTCGTTTTTGTCGCCTAGGAAGTTCGTATCTCTCACGGCCACGAGTGTCCTCAAGATTTCGCTTTGGGAAAATAAGCCGGTTTATGGAGTCATTCACAATTCGTATCCACTAATTAGGAAAAATTGTCTTCCGTCGCTTGAAGGCCCAGAGGAGGATGCTTGGAGGCAAAGCCGCCTCTAATTAAAGAGCGCGGTCGAGGGTTGTTTGTAATAAATAATTAAAACAAAAAGAAACCGGAGTAAATGCAGAATGTTTCTTATGTAGCGCTCCGAGCGATTTTGAAGCACATACAACCGTTCTGTGGGCTTGGCGACAGGTAAATTCCAGACTGCCGCAAAGATTTCAATTGTATTAAAAGGCAGACGGTCGGACAGCAAATGTTTAAAGGGCATGCTTCAAAAACACCAGAAAGCGAAGCACTTTCAAAACCGAGGGTGTTGAGATACTCATTAAATTACTGAATCAAAAAAAAAAAAAAAAGAGGGCAGCTGACAGATGCGATTTATTTTCTGACATTTTTTTTCTCTCTCAAGGCGATTTCACTTTATAGCCTGATGAAATGCTACAAAATGCTTTTGGATGGGGTAGCCTTCTACAATTTCATGCCTGTTTTGGTTTAAGAAAATACTCTGTAAAATATTCGCTAAGAATCGTAATTATTGTGGGACGTGCTTTGCAAGCCACTTTTTCTATTGAAAGCGTCGCTACGGCTCGAAGATATATTAACGCGGTTGCTTTTCAACAGGGAGTAGATATCCCACTAAGTGTTTAACAGTACATGATGAGTTGGTGGTTGAACGATTCCGTTCAACGACCCCCCTTTTCCTTTTTAGTTCCAAGTAACCAATAGAGACTGTATATTAGCTATAACTATATGGTAGACCTTTGTGAATAGCACTTCTAATCCAAAAGCGTAGTCTCATAGGCCTTCTCTCAAACCAGAAGGTTATGGATGGCGCATTGTTATTCGATTCGTACCACTAATCACGCATCCCTTGTACACGACATTTATGCCTTTAAAAGTTACAGTATTAATCTATTTTTCTAGTCAAAACAATTATATATGTACGAATATGTCTAAGAAAGATATACAATAAAATACGGATGTTATAAGAGCTACACGAGTCCCGACTGATTTGATAAGAAAGAGTTCTTGTATGTATATTGGGTAGATATAATAATAATAATATTAATAATAAAATAATAATAATAATGACAGTTTCCTCTTTCTACTACGGTTGTAAAATAATTTTGCGTCATTTGTTTTTGCTAAGAGTTTTAACTTATATAGGACCGTCTCTTGGTGAAACGTCGATTGACACTCTGAGGATTCCAGGAGGCTTCTTTTCAGCGAAGACAAGGTTAGCAAACAGGGGAGCTGGTTTAAGCCACGCATTTTTTAAACCGTAGGCGACGGACGATAAAAGGGGAAAAGAGTGGCGAGAAACGGGGGAAGGGGGGGCAGCACGCAATGCATCTTAGCCTTATAGATTTATTTGAAAATCTGTCCTCTGGTTAGGGACCGCTTCAGCGTTTAATACAAATATTCGGGGACAACTTGAATGCTCAACGTTCATCCAGAGCACTTGGTAGGGTTAATCACTGCGATTTACAAACTACGGCTAATTATAAAAAAATGAACTGGCCATTCAACCTAAAAAAAAACGAAACAAAATCGCGCTAGGACACTTTGCATGTGCGCTCAGTGTCAAAACGCAGACTTCGCTGTCAGTGCAACCGGTTTTTCTAACGTGCCATGTGCTGAACCAACACCGCTGAGCTAGCTGAGCTTGTTTTTTAGACCGCGGTGTGATTGGTTTTCCCGATTGATAATGCAGATGCCTAGTCGTTCATAAAGTGAAGGACCTAGAATATAAGTCAGGAGAGTAAAATCAAAAATATCGGTTAGGATTGTAGTAGATATTCGCCCGGGAACTTAAGATGCGCCCTTCTTGCGGCCTGCCAGGGTAATATCAGGGCCAGATTATGTGCTTCCACCCGCCTCGTGAACGCCGTTGGGTATTGGCAGCTCTGCGGACGAAATAGCATGTCAGTGAACTCGCTGAAGTCACGGCATTTTGACCAATATCAAAATGGAAACGACGCTTATGTTTTTTCACAGCGCTAAAATATATATAAAGAATAAGAATTAGATCTGACAGCATACTTTATGATCAAAGAATAGTTTCTACTCTTAAATTGTTTTAATAATTTTGATTTTCAATATACAGTACTGTTAAAAACCTAACCCCCAAAAAGTTGCGGTTAAGTATATGGTGATAAACTGGCCAAAATCTCCGAGATATCACACAAGGACACGGCAATTATTTTTATCAGCGTGATTTTTACTATCTTTGTTTTGCGATGAAAACATTAATATTATGGCAAAAAAATATAACGTGCAGCTCATAATTTACTTTCTTAAAACTTGGTAAATAGGAACGTCAGTTTCAAACACTCCCACGTAGCGGAAGAAAACATGCCTCAGCAGCGAAGAGTGTACAACACTCTAGTGACCTTTATTTTTGAAGAAGGTGCTGGTAACCAAATTAACGTAATGTGATATCGCTTTAAACAGATTAGGGTTGATCGGCCCAAGGTAATAAATCAATTTGTGGTGAAACTGAACGTTCTGGCGCTGTTCGTAGGAAACTCAGTTTCTTAAATTTATGATAGTGCGCCAGCTTCAAACCTCCCAAGTAACTAAATTAGGTTTCTTGTCAGCAAACATATAAAAATAACCAGAGCATATTCTTCATGTGCGGGCAAAATAAATACCATAATGGACGTTGTGAAGTTCTAAACAGCAAAGTTTTGCTCTGCCTTTGAGATATGCGCCGGCGGTTCAACGCTGAAGATGAGCAAATTGGCCAGTGAATTTCGATCTCTAAAACGGTCTCTATAGCGCGCATTATGCAGTAGTGACTGCACGACGCAGAACTTATTTCTGGTTTCTGGAATGCAATATTTCCCTCCACGTGCTTCGATCTGTTGTACGCCAACACAGTTTGTCAGAAATACTTTACTTTACGACATTGTAGCTGACAGTCTTAAAGAAATAAAGTGTGTTTTATTTGTATTATAAGTGCGTCTTTCCAAATCTCAAAGCGTAGGATTTTATACGAAACACAAAGGGAACGACGTATTAAGTAGCGTCTTTAACATGAAGATGTCCACACTCCAGCTTTTATCTCTGTGTCTCTATATATATTTTCTTCATTGGGAGTACATTTTTGAGTACATTGGCATACTCGGATTTCGGCTTGTTTTCCCCACATACTCTTTCAACTTTTGAAAAACCGACACTAATAATAATTAAAAACAAAAACGGACGAGGTTTACACAGGTCTCGGATTTACATTCCAGCTCGTTAAAATTGTCTTTTTTTTATAAACTTTAATATTGATTGATGTTATAGGGCACAAATTGTTTGGTTGTTAATTCCAAAATCAAACTTTTACGGTACCATAAAAATAGCTTTGTTTAGTCTGCATTAAAGCTCTAGTCTGGCAAACGGTACGTTCCAACAAAAATAGACATGTGTATGAGTTCAAGTTTCTGACTGAGAAAAATACTATTGACTGACCGTATTAATAACACCCCACCCACCTTTTTTTTCTCCTTCCCCTCTTCCCACGACGTGTAACTTGACGACAGTAAAAAAAGTGGTGGGAACAACTTGTGAATTATAATCTGAGTAACGTTTTTCTGCCATGTTCCGGAAGGTACCAAGACTACAGTAAACCTGTCCTGAGTAAGGTCAAAGCGTGACAACGTCTGTTATAAATCCTTTTAAATTTGAGGATTCACCACCGATCGAGAAAATGTAGGCAGTAGATGATGCGCGAATTTTGATTGGATAAGATATTAACCCAAGTAAAGTGTCTCAGATTTGATACAAAGGAAGAGTGATACAAGCTACTTTAAAAAAAGGTGCCGTAATCCTAGGCCAACCTTTTCGACTCGATGGGAAAAACATCTGTATTTAGTCAACGGTTTCCAAGCGAACGTTTACATATAGTTCGAAAATCGTGATGCAATGATTAGACATGGTTACGAACAGTGGGTGCATAAACTAACAAGTACAATATATCCACTAGGTGGCTATTATTGTCTTTAGCCGCTTCTGAACAATAAATATTAGTGTTGCTGTTCTACAGCGATACGCTTAAGATTTTTTGTTCAGCGACCTAAAATGAATATCATGTTGATCAACCTCAAACGGATGTCTTCCAACTCCAAGGTATTATCTCCCAAGCGCCGTGCCAGAAAACCGCGCATTAGGAAAGGTTCTAAATTACACGGGTTGATGCACAAAATTGTTCCGCCTCCATCGAAACCTCTGGCCACATAATACGCCAGTATTATTAAAATATGCAAAAGCTTTTTACCTTTCTGCTTCCACGGATACTCCATTCAGCGTTTCAATTTTTACAATGCATAGATTAAATGGCGAACAACGGAGGTAAAAAGTGAAATCCCCGTAGTACCCAGCCCAGAAAGGAGCACTGAAACAACCGTGTAGACCTCGAGATTCGTGCGAACACTTTCCAAGGCAAATTATACTGATTTCCAAGACTCATAGAACTTCAAATACTGCGGAATTCCGTACTCTCTTAATGAGCTTTTTCTAGATTGATGCATAAGTGTAACCTAGTAACCGATCGTTTTTGATAATTAGTACGCTCCCCTGGTATTTATCAAGCAGATGCTACGATCCATGTCCGGAGCGTTTTCAATGTAACAAAAAAAAAAAAAAAAAAACATACGTAATATTTAGGAATAAGTTAGAAAAGTTTAGTGACTTTCAGAAAACACTGCGAAATTCAAGAGTCCGAAGAATGACCTCGTATGGCTGATCATGTTCAACTTTGGGAGTCATAATAAATCCTATGCCGAGAGCAAGTTGTCTGCTCCTTGTGTAGGAGTTGCGAAGACGTCAAAACGACGCCGAGCTTTGATTGGCTGATTGAAAAACAAAATAGTGGGTAGACCTCAAAACATTTAAGCTTGAGGTCTACCCTCTATCATTTCAATCAAGGCCAATCAGAGCTCGGCGTCATTCTGGCGTCACCGTAGCTCCTGCACGAGAAGCAGACGACTTGCTCTCCGTCATAGTCACTCACAGCCCAAGATACGCATAGTCACTCAAGGCTCAAAAAATGTCTATGATCATCGTGATCATGCTTATGATTCGGGATTCATTCTTTCGCATTTTTACTGGCTGATGCCGCAACGTGATTGGCTGCGAGGCGTTAATAAAATGCCAAGGTCTTGCCTGGTCCTGCGTTTCTGAACCTGTGAGTGCCTAGAATCCACTTTAAAAGAGCTAACATTTTATTATGACTGACCAAAATTTACTTATTTGCCAGTATAGTATATATATATATATATATATATATATATATATATATATATATATATATATATATATATATATATATATATATATATATATATATATATATATATATATATATATATATATATCGCGACGTCAACTACGCAAAATGAAGTCCTTATAGGTATTTCTGAGGGTCATTCGAGCGGCTCGAAAACTTTCTAAAGTCAACAAGGAAAGACCTACTCGAGTAACATTTGAAGGAAGTTCCAAACACTAAAAAATAATGCAATTTGGCATTCGAAAAAAAAATTAAAGAAGTCAGCGTTTTAGGTGCTTTCTCCGAAAGAGCGGCACCATATGACCTGACCGTTTCCAGAAGCGACGCTGGCCTCAACGAAATTGCCCGATCGTCCGGCGCGGAAGCTTATTTCGAAAGCCAATATCCTAGTCAACTAAACTAAGCTACAAAGAGTCCAGTCCTCCGCTTACGATAAAGAGTACCGAAAAAAGCATACGCAGTATCTTCACTCGGACTTCGAGAAGTTTTTTTGGGAACGTTTTTATAGAAAGGAAAAAAGAAGGAAAAGGAAAGGAGTTTATGCGCAGCCTTGACAGCGCTGGAAAATTGAAGCTTCAAAAGGAACCTTTTTCGGACCCTGACATTGGGGAATTCTGAGTGCTGGAGGCGTCGGCTTTGATTGATGACTTGGATCGGCAGGACCGACGAGGGTGAAACTTTGGGGAAGCTTGTCTCGATAGACCTTGTATGACCGCTATGTTCGTTCGAGAATAAGTTATTTATGCGAAAACCGCCATATTTAGTTGATTACGCTTGATTATATAATTGGTTTATTTATATATTATCATTTTCTTTATCACTTAGACTAACGTGTTAATTATTTCAAACACACAAATTGGAGCACTATTTTTATTTGTTAATTAAAAAAACGGAGACTTAAGGTCAACCAAAATTTGAAATAACACTCTGATGATAAGCGCATGTTTAATTTTATAATCTGTTCATGTTTTTATTAAAACAGCACCAAAGTCGATTTTTAGATGGTTTTTCTATGACGAGAACTCAATTGGTGCTGTTAATAACCCTAGGAAGTCTAACGTTACAATACTTTGTATCACTTTCCTTCTTAAAAAAATGTATACGACTTTTTTTGAAGATTATCATACATCTCAAAAGGGGGCATAAAACAATGTAGGCTCGCACTTTAAATTAAAAAAAAAGTCTTCGCGTGATTTTTATTTTGTGTTTTCTATGATCCTCAGAGAGTATTGATCACGCTTGCGCCGTACATAAAGATTTCGAAATCCTCTTTGGAGGCCACTTTCCATTGAGAACAAAAACTCTTACTTCAAAAGCAGTACTGAATAAATGCAGTAAAAAGTATCTACATATTAAAAATTCGGTAAACACAACAGTATTTATTTTATCTCTGTTATAAAGTTGTTTTATAACAATAAAAATATTTTCTTGTTGTTTTAATTACGAATATTTTCGTGTTGTTAAAAAAATATGTTTTCATTAACTCCAGGAAATAACGTGTTAAGCTACCCAGCTTTTGTTTAATGAAACTTTTGGAATAAGTCTACTTCGTTATAGTATACAAATATGTAGTTGTATCGAGGTTTTAGAATCATTAGTTTGAAAAGAACGTCGAAATTAAAATCAGCATTACACTCTTAGAAATCTGGCGCATCTACACCGTGCAAAAATAAGCAATTTATACGGCACGGAAAAATCGGTTTTCTCAACGTATCGGGCTGGAATTTACGACAGAGGCGCAAGCAGGTGGTGGAAGTTTACACCGAAAAAATCAAGTAATGAACTTACCTCGTTCAAAAGAAATGCTCTAATAACCCGAACCATACGGCGCTCCCTCGACGCGGCGTGCGCAATCTCTCGACACCATTTCTCACTACGCGTGCATCGTCTCCGAATTGGCGGCGTAAACTGCACAGAACAGGTTTATGTTTTTTTTCTTTCTTTAAACGATGTAAGTTTATTCCTCATTTTTGTTCACTGTAAACTTTCACCACCTGCTTGCGCCTCTGCAGTAAGTCGCAGAACGATAGTTGAAACACCGATTTTTTCAGGCCGTCTCAGGTGCCTTAAAAAGGTTTGTGTAGACGCTGCACTTGCCCGCAAAGAACTCGAGCCAGTCGCTGGTATCTACGAGGGGATGTCAGCAAATCACAACGCTGAAAATATTCTTATACCTAAAAGAACAGTTTTTACTTCGACACTGAGTACGGTCAAACGTTATGACTCAGTGTCGCAGAGCGGACTCTTTTGTTAGCTCTGAACATATTTTCAGCTTCGTGATTCGCCGAGCTCCTTCCGTTGATTGCAACGATACACAGCTTGTATTGACGTCACTTGGTAATACGTAATCAGTAAATGGGGGCGTAGAGCGTAGCTTTCGCTGCGTTAACGACACGCTTCCCGCCATCAGAAAGAAGGGTGGACTGACGTCACGTGCAAGCCATGTATTGGATTCGATGGAAAAGTAGGGGCTCCAACAATGTGACGTGTTGGGCTAGTTTATTCGAGGTGAACATCTTGGGAGTAAACAGCGGCAAAGAAACTTGGACAAGAGTAAAGGAACAAACACGACAGGACGGCGCTGAACTAACAACTGTTGTTTATTATTACACAAAAGGGGAGGGAAGAAAACAAGAAGCATCTTAATCAGTAAAAATAGACACGCACACACTCGCCAACCAAGCAGCATAATATGTAACGATAGGCCAAATCAGTGGCTACGTAATGGCCGTCATAGTCGATCGCAGGTACCCGAATTCTTTTTCAGATAACGCCACTGACAGTTCGCTGACGCATGTCCGGCCAAATTCTGAGATAATAAAGTCTCGATAATGTCCCTTGTCACTCTGTCTCTATGACTATCCAAAACAGTGACTTCACTAAAATTAGGCTGGCACTCGCAGCCCCTGCAGTGTAAAGGTAGCAACCCCCAACTGTGGCCCTGAGTGAATACGGATGCCCTCTGAGTCTGTCAATTAGGCTGCTGCCCGTCTGTCTGACCGTACACCTTGCCACACAACAAGGGGATCTTATAAACCACGCCAGACACATAAGCCACAAACGGCACTACCTGGCTTTTTGGTGCATTTTTTTCTCGACCGCTTTTCGGCAATAGCACCGACCTTTGCACATATCTGACCCATTTTCTGTGGGGCAGAGAACACCACCGGGACACCATAGCGACCTCCGACTTGTTTAAAATAATAGGAAACCTGATGAAGAAAGGGCACGACCACCATTCTTTTTTTGTCGAATTCAGTCTTCCTCTCCCTCTCTTTAGCTTTTCTCGAAAAAGAGCCAGCCACCTCAGTCAAAAGGGCAGATGGAAATCCTGACAGTTTCAACCTTTTAACCTGGCCGTTAAAGCTTTCCTTCATCAAGTGGACGCAGGACTTTTTCATCAAGTGGACGCAGGAAGTGGACGCAGGACTAGGGGCTCCAGATTGCTCATACTGCATGATATCCGATCACTTCGTTTCTGGTATTAAGCTGTTATGGCGGCCATAGTCTTTGACAGCTGAAACGCAGCACGTGGTTTAATATATTGAAACCTCTTCGTGATTAATTCTTTTGGCGTTCCTATGCGGAGACCGAGTCGGCTGCTTCTTGCGCAGGAGTTGCGGTGACGCCAAAACGACGCCGAGCTCTGATTGGCTTTGATTTAAAGGATAGTGGGTAGACCTCAATGCTAGATGCCTCGAGGTCTACCCGCTATTTCTTTTGCAATCAGCCAATAATAGTTCAGCGTTCTGACTTCATCGCAACCTCTGTGCAAGATGAAGACGAATTTGCGGTCCGCACTGGTTAATTCCGTAATCGCACTGGCTCTAGAGCGATAATGCGATGATCGGTACGTGCCATGTCCTGTGTTGCTTAAGCTGTCGATGGCATTAAACAGAATAAGTACAAAGTCTGCTTCAACATCAAAAAGAAAAAAAAGAAGAGAACTGTGGGAGAAGCTAAGATTGCAAAAACCTTGCTCTGCACAAAATAGTAAGCGTGCAGGCGAGCCGGTGAAGTCTGGCAACGATCAATTCTACCCGAGGCTGTGATAAGAAAGGAAAACATCAAGCAGTTGAAGCGTCGGATTGAGACGTCGCCTTGTCCCTTTCTTTCTGTCTCTTCAACTGTTTGATATTTACATTTTCTCAGTGTCTCAGGCGTAATTCATTATTATTGCTCCGCTCAACGACCAATGCGCCGATAGACGTTGGACAATAAGGGGAATGTTATTTTCTTCGTTTCAATCTTGAAACGAGAAAATGGTGCATTATGACGGTCTATCCTCGGATGACAAATAATCGGTGTTTTGATTCCATTCCTGAGTAACACGTAAGAAGGAGCTCCTGAGAATATGCGCTCGCAGAAGTTCCTGCGCGAATTGTGACCCGCGACGCACACAAAGCAGCAATCAGCGCTCCTTCTTTGTTCGGTTCAGCGAATCAGAAGAGCGATCAGTATCGCATAAAAGGGTGATACGGCACCAATGATAGGATGTTCAGAATTCGTGCTACTGAAACTGCATGGACATTACAGCATGTTACGGATCTTTGGTGCCGGTTCGAACCATCACTTCTCTGCATTGTACTTAGACCCTTAAGAACTCCACAAGTTGCTCCGAGTCACCCCCTCCCGATGTTGCTGCTGAAGATGTGCTTTGTTCACTGAAGCTCATTCTGCGATAGTAGTCTGTCATGATTTCGCTCGACAAAACCTTCAACACTCGTTTCTTATTGGTGATATGAATTCAAGAAAGAACAATTATTTTTGTCATGAGGGGATGATGGAGCACTTCACACGAAAAAGCTCTTAAAAGTCGAAGGGTTTCAGTGAACAGAGCAACTTCCCGAGGTTTGCCACAGCATGGTTGAAAAAATATCCAGGCGTCCTCATTGATTATGGCTGTCCAACATTATCCAGGCGGCGCTGCTCCTTTTGCATCACAGCACAATCTCCCGCCCCATCTTAGCACACTTGGGGCTGCGACAATCCGATGACCCCGTGGTGATCGGACTGTTGTGGCCCCATTCTCACGAGTATTATTCATTAATTCATTCATTCATTAGTTTATTTTTTGAGCTCATGAACAGCTTGACGCCTTGATAATGATGCAAAACAAAATGTTCACACTTTAGTTACAAAACTCTTAAAAGCTACGAAATTTGGGTTAAAAACATCAATATCTGCTCCACTGAGGGTATTGTAGAAGTGTTTAATACGGGTCATGGGACTGGTTTGGATGATGCGATTAACATGGAAAGTCGGAGAAACCCGCAAAACTCGACTCGGAACGTGAAAATTAATAGCAGATATGAGATCTGGGCAATCAATTGATCTATGAATGCATTTTGCATGCTTTCATGAACAACGTCATGAAAGCATAACGTTGTTTTTTGCACGCCAGCTTTTGACACTTTTTTGCACTTTTCGGGCGGTTTCTAGATTGCCGCAGCGCGGCGCGGCTTTTGTCGTGAAATCTTAGTGCTGGAGGCTTATACGTAAAGCTCGTTTATCGATCGCCCCAAATTGTCTAGCGGCTTACGTCGTGTGGCAGAAAATACCGAGGATTTGTATGACCGTGGTGTTGCTGGCAAATTATAGTGACTCAGTTTCTGGCCGGCGTAGAGTAAAAGCAAGATAGCGTTCCCCTTTTCATTTGCCTCGAGATTTCTCCGAGATACTATGCCCCATTTTAATTTCCAACAGCCCAGTGGAACCTCTTCTTTCTATTTTTGTGTTTGTACCATGAGAGTGATAAAAACGAAAACAACGTCCGCCGCCACCATGTTTTTATTTCGGAGAAACGAGAGAAATGAACACATTTCGGACACAAGAAAAGAACGGATATATCCGGTTTTCATAAAACAGCAAAAGCGCTCTAGAGCATAGCAAGATATTTGATATCCTGAAGGGCGCTGAAGTCAAATACAAAACAAATTTATTCAGGCTGTTTTTGTTTTTGTATGGTACCAAAAATGTTCTGTGACAAACTCGTAGGAAAATTAACATGTAGCAAATGCATGATTCGATATAGGACGGCCCGAAATATAATTGATGTAATGTACTCTTGATGTGAAAAAATGGAGCTTTTAATGCCCTAATAATACATGCTAATTAAAATAATGTTCCGCTCTACAAGTCTTGTAGTTGGTGTGTTGTTCCGCATTTATAGTAACCCATGGGAATCAATCCGGCGGTTCTAATATTTGGTGCTTTTTTTAGAACCTGAAATGGCGTAATATTGAATTCACGAATATAAGCTTCTTTTCACTGTCGTACGATATCGTACTGCTTGGTGATATTTGTAAGTTGTTATGGTCTGCACCATAAATATCGTCTTATCTATACTCCACGGGGAGGCGTACTTTATGTGTATTTGGGAAATATAACTCGTTAACATTACACTTCCAGAAAACGCTCGTATATTTTCACCAAAGGAGGACGAGGTAGGAGAAAAATCTGCCGCAGCAGCCATGACCAGGTCCCTATCGCCTCTTACAGCACAGCGTTGGAACGGGACATCGCAAAAATTAAAATGCAATTTATGTTTCCTTACAGCGTATGTTGAGAAACAATCATGGTGATTTTTGGGGATATCTTAGCGCACGACAAGGTGCGAAGCCCATTTGAACTAAAAATGCCACTTCTGTTGTGATAATGAGCATACACTCTAAAGAATGCCTGCGCGTCTACTTACCCACAAGACACTTAAAAAGCAAATCTCTTTGATCTACGAAATTAGCTCAGCGAATGATGAGGCGGAACATCACTTTAGACCTCAAAATGAAGTCTGCGCTGTGGCATTGCGCATTGCAAAGCGTCATGCTTGCACTGCGTAATGATTGAGCGCAGACTTAATTTTGAGGTCGAAACAGATGTTCCGCATCATCATTCGCTAAACTGATTTCGTAGATCGCAGAGATTGGCTCTGTTAGTGTTTTGCGAGTAAATAAACAAGCAGGCATTTCATAGAGTGTAGCAAAATCATGCTGAGCGTCACAATCTAAATATGAATGACGGCTCCTCTATCCTTTTATCTCAGTATTCACTACTCATTGTCGTGATGAGAACAAGGACACCGACTTCACGCAAAAAACAAACAAACTTGAGTAGACGTTTTGCTTTCCATCATCAGTACATACACAGAAAGGAGAACGTTATAGTCAACGCAGCCCTATTTATCATCATCATAATCATCTTTTATTATCCCTTGAAGGCCCAGGGGGCATTATCCAAAGGAGTGAACGCTTCAAAAAAGAAACAACACAAAGACCATATTTACTCGAGTAATAGCCGCACTATTTATGAACAAGGCCCTTGCGTCTGCTTTACCGCAGAGCACATATACACCCAATCATCGCGTTGCGCAAAAATAACATAGCGAATAACTAGATCGAGAACACGATTCACCACACAAATGCGATCTTCACAGATGGTATCTTCGCGCGAAGACGTTATCTCTGTCCTGTAAGCCGCTGGAATCATGCTGCCGATCGCGGTGATTGGCAAGCCGCATGCTCTGCAGAAAAGCGAACCCTCAGGTGTTTTTTTTCATAAACAGTGCGGCTATTACTCGAGTAAATACGGTATTTATCAACAAAAACACGCTGCAATCTGGTTTTAGGATAGAAAAAATAAGCTAATGGCTGCAGAAAATTTCAGGCGTAGGGAAATTCCATGTATGCTTCCGAGAGGGGCCACGGTTCTTGTTGCACGCTGACGCATCACTTCGGATAAACCGTGACCCAAGCAGCTTGGGTGGGCTTCACCTATATTCCTTCGCCGGGGTTGTCGCGGCCGCAAAAGTCCAAAGTGTGTCCTGTAGTCCACGTGTGGTCCACCAACCCTGTCTTGAGACGGGTCATGTTCCTAGAATACTTGACGTCACGTTGATATTTTTGCAACTACTCATTATCACCCAAATGTCGCCGTTTACTCTCCGCGTCGTCTGCTGGTAAATACCTGCAGTGTTCTCAGACACGGCAGTCACCTAATCAATGTTAGCTGGTTTTCCTAGTAAAATCGAAGACACTTACGCCTTGGAACGCAAACGAAGGAACGATTCCTTCAGACGTGCCCTTTCTCTACGTACGAAAAACTATGCGTAGCGATGCAAGTAAAGCTGGGCAACTGTTGCCTTATCCACACTCAATCGCCACGTCGTAGTTTTTCATCCATGTTTGCTGACTCGAACGATGAAAAATCAAATAAAGACTTGACGCTGGGTTCCCGTCTCGATGTCGGACACAGCGCACCATGCGCTACACTCCCTGGCAGCTGAAGATAGGCAGGGCGTGCCGAGTCCCGTGCATCTTCTTATCGTTGAGCAGCCAATCAGATTGCTTCATTAGCCGATAAAAAGGCCGAAGAAGGAATTACGGAGCGTGAACATATTAAGCCACGCCCCTTCGTTACTTATGCTCTCTACGGCTTTAAAGGTTTGAACTGTCGGTAGGTTACGGAGAGTTCCAATTATTCGGAAAGTTTGATCCGATTGTAATTCTAGGAATGTCCGAGTGTCTGCTCGGAGCGCTAAAATCATCGGGACATTGATCAGTGTGGCCAACAAGAAAGGCGATCAGCGATGTTCCATAGTCACTGGCCGTGTTTACATGGATGCGACCAAATCGCATCGAATCTAGTATCGACTAATCACGAACACGCATTTCTTCTCTCGCACTTGCTCCTCTACCAACCATTATTGTCAAATTTCGCTTCAACGAACTGCGGTCGCATTCGTGGAAACACAGTCCTAGCCTAGAAACGCCGGACGCGACTAATTAGGATCAGGCTTCTCGCTTCGTGATTAGTTCTCAGGCGTTCTAACCGGCTGGTGACGTAATCTTATTGGCTGAGGAGCGATAATAAAGGCGACGTTGACTCGTCTGAAGCTCTCAGTGACTCTACACTCTGAAAAAAGTCTGTGCGTCTACTTTTACGCACAACACTCGGAGAACCAATCAGCGCAACTTATGGAGGCAGCTCAGCGAATGACGATGCCGAAACATCTGTTTGGACCAAAAAACGCAGACTGAGTTGTGACATTAAGCAATGCAAGCGTGACGTTTTGCATTGCTTAATGTCACAACTCAGACTGCGTTTTTGGTCTAAACAGATGTTTTGGCATCGTCATTCGCTGAGCTGCCTCCGTAAGTTGCGCTGATTGGCTCTCCGAGTGTTGTGCGTGAAAGTAGACGCACATACTTTTTTAGAGCGTAGTGAATGGACTCACAACAACAAAAGAGGTGGTCGAAGTTTTACCATTTAGATGGTGTGACCATTTGGACGCAATACCGTTCGGCCTTGTCACTGGCTAAGCTACTTGCAAGGACACCGACGATAGCGTTCTATGTGCAGCGCTGGACAGTGTACACGCGGAAGATTTTGTGGGTTGTGAAATTGTGATCGATAAGATGACTTTGTTTTAGGCGTATCAACATTGGCAGAGTGCGCAGAAAACATCTACGACGATTTGTTTTGCCGCGCTCCGTTTCACTTAAGATGCGAGCGTAGCAGAAGTTGATCGAGCTCTGCCAAGCACGCGCTCTCGACCGGTGCAGACATCGTTCGGAGCAACACGCTAGTGCTTGGAGTTTCGGCTTCGCTCACGTAAAAAGCGAAGGAACCTATTGTTAATAACTGCGTACCTTTGAAAACAGTGAAGCACGCGAGGCGACTTCAAGAAATGCCTCAGAATGCATCCGAGCGCCCTTCCAACAACAAACCAAATGCTATTCCCGCCACGTCGTCATTCTTCTATTCATCCCCATCCGCCCGGCGTATCTAATCTGCAGAAAGAGGGCGAGGGAGAGAGGGAAAGAGGGAGGGAAGGTCCACTTTACTCCCAATAGCTGCAATTACACAAGCAGCCCGCGTGCGACACGCAGAAAATAAACGAACGTGCTCCGGCATCCAAATTCTGCGCTCGTTTCCAGCCACCAGTCACTGCATTATGACCCTCTTCCGACAAACTAGCGAACAAAGTAGCAGCCCTCTCGACCAAACACACGACAAAAAGAAAGAGCCGTACTCATTTCTAAGTTTACGGTGGACTGCCGCGAAAGCAACGAACCCTCCTATCCAATTCTATGCCCGGAGCGTACCACTCGTGACCTCTTGCTCCACGTACCACTGCGCCTCTTCCCAAGATCACGTGACACCTTCGCGGCACGGGATTGGTTGAAGCGGCTGCGGCCCGCTTCACACTGGGGCCGCAGCGGAGCACTGTTGCGAGATGGACAGACGTGTGGAGAGTGGTAATTGTCGTATTAAGCTTCACAAACACTTTTTTGTTTGTTCGTCTTCTACAACGGCGGGAAGGCTCTACGAATGCGCGATGTACTCTGTCAGGAACTGCAGGGCCACAAACATCTAGGGTACAAAATACAGCTACGCTATAGCCATGGTAGAGAAGCTGCGGTAATGGTTTCCAGGCACACGCTCCAGTCCGCCACGTTTCTGCAACAACAAAGACGAAGGGAATTGGATCCCGGCGTCGTTGTTTCTTTCGCCGAGCCAAACACGTCAACGAGTCTCATCGGTCTCGGCTGTTTAATTGGGTCCGCTTTTGTCGCTCTTCTTAACGTGCCTTTTGGGGTGATGGCTTTTAGGGAGGCCTCGTTGTCGATGTGGAACGCGACATCGCGCCTCCGAAGCCTGAAGGGGACGGGGCCTAGGGGGCGGCGGTGTTCGCGCTCCGCGATCAAGCCGTAAACAATTACGACGGTTTAGCGCATGGTTTAGATGCTGCCGCGGGTGACGTGGGACATTAACGCAGACAGGTATTGGAACCTTTTATTGGTTTTGGCAGCTCAGTGGTGGGTGCACATACCGAGCTGCGAGATTTACGGGATCTGGCGGACGCGCGAGCCGCCTCGCTCTATACTTTATCGTGGATATCAGCAGTTGGTGCTATTGCAAATACTTTCAAGCAGGCCGTAAGGACGTGTGAGCAGCGCAAGAGCGTCGATTTGCAAATGCGAGTAATATTAACTTTGAATCGAGGTGCGCGTGTGCTAAAACTGCTCTTTGGAGTTAACAATATTCGATTAGAATGGGTATTTTGTTGGTTTTGTGTTTCTGTACATTCTAAGTTGACTGGACAGGGGACTAGAAGTAGGGGGGGGGTGCTATATGTATTCGTTTAAACCAGGGTGAAAACAAATCATGATGATTTAAATCCCACATGTCCCAGATGACTATTTCTAATATACGTTTATTCGTGTTTGTAGTCTCAGTCAGTCAATTCTTTCAATGAAAACACCTAATTTTGGCTTACACCATGACGTAGGATAAGCAAGAGTGTTTGTATTAGGGATGATATAACGAAGAGGAAATATAATACTACTACTAATAATAATAATGATATGATTATTATTATTACTATTATCCCACATGATAGAAGAAGAAGTCCCCGAGAGCAGTCGTTCTTTTCGATTGCTCTTCAAATTCCCATTAGTTATTCGTTATATTTCAAGCTCATCAACAGCCTGCAAGCAATCCGCTACAGAAGTCAACTCCTCGCGTCATCACGACCAAGTCACCATCGTCATTCATCGACCGCCTGGCCCGGGCGAGCTTTTGCAGCATAACCGTACCTAACCTCCCCGGGATCCATCGCCAGCTCCACGCCACCTTTCTGGGTACGAAGTACTTCTCGAGTGGACTCAACACCACAAGACGACCTGAGTGTCAAGAAGCGCGGTATTTATTCCTGTTTCCTATCGCTATCCTCCCATGTCTTCTCAATCTCCATCAAAGTGTGCTAAATGCCACGAGAAGATTGTCAGCGATGGTCGCAATATGTCCTGCGCCGACTGCAAAAGGTAGCTTCACCTGGGGAAGATGTGCTCCGGTGTTGCGGAAAGAACCTTCAAAACCATGGGTGCTGGTAAAAGGGAGATCTGGCGCTGCCGTCTTTGCCGACAACAGAGTAGTGTGGCTGAGTCCCAAAATGAGTCACAGTGTGAATCTCCGTTTACTGGTGACCACTTTCGATCACTTGAATCTAAGCTGGGATGTCTTATCTTGCTCAAGACAAACGTTGAGTCCCTCCTTGATCTACCATCCAAGATCGACCAACTCTTGACCTTAAAGCCGGTAGTGGAGAACCTCAAATCCACCGTAACGGAGGTTCAGAAGTTCATTGACTTTTTGTCAGACAGGTATGACTCCCTATTAGGGACAGCCACCACCAACTCCGCCTCAATAACAGAACTCCGCAATGAAACAACATCTTTAAGAACAGTGATAGCGGAGCAGTCTGAAACCATTCAACATCTCCAAGAGGAGCTCAATGACAGCGAACAGTTCAGTCGTCTCTCCAATATAGAAATTCACGGGCTGCCTCATTCCCCAAACGAAAATCTGACTGTTGTTGTAGGCGAGTTAGCCAGTCAACTTGGCTTTCCTGACTTCCATCCAAGAGACATTCTAACAGCGCACCATATACCATCTCGACGTGACATCCCTCCGCCTATACTGATTAGATTTTCTTCGATGACAGTCAGGGATCAATGGCTCACCGCAAGAGGAAAGCTGCGGACTCTTGCAGCCAATGGGTCACTGCCAAAACTGTTCGTCAACGAAAACCTGACCCGAAAGAACAAGGAACTGTTTTGGAGAGTGCGTGAGAGAGCAAAGGCAAGGCTATACAAGTTCACATGGGTCAAAAACGGTAAGCTATTCACAAAGAAGACAAAATCTTCTCCAGTTGTCCGCATCCATCGGCTGGACGACCTAGAAAAGATTGTTTAGTCTTTCTCTTTGCTAAACAGCTCTGTGAACATGGAATGAAACCCACTTAGAATAATGGAAGTACAGTTTTGTCGGTGCTCGGATTTTTTGACCCTTCAAGGTTTCTTGTACCCAGCTGAGTGATAGCGCTCTTGGTCTCTCACATGTGAACATTAGGAGTATACGCAAATATTGGGATCAGTCTATAAGGAGTATTCACTGGGCGCCATATTTGTGGGCGCTGTCTAGAGCGCATGTTCTGAACGAGCCCACATTAATAGGCTGCTGAGACCGGCAATCTTGGTGGTGTGGAATGCACGTTGCAAAAGAACCGGGAAGCTCGCCGATCGCCATCAGCACGCGCTCAGCAGCCGCGCATACAGCTATGGCTGCCAGTGAATACTTGCTATAGCAACTGTGAATGATACAATAGGATTGTTCGATGTTTTCGTACTAACAGAAATCAATGTTAAAGAGGACTTCTGCAATGAGTTCCAGATACTGGGTTATAAGGCATTCTTTTTAACACGTACAACTGGACGAGGAGGAGGAATTGCTATATTTGTTAAAGATATCTGGTGTGCTGAAAGACTTGATGTAGATTTTCTTAGTTGTGAGTCACTATCACTGAATGTATCGAATTCTAAGTGGTCGTTGATGTTGCTAGCTTTTTACAGGCCTCCGTCAGGTAATCCTTCGACATTTTTGAATGAACTCCGAGATACGCTTCATAGTTTTCAGTCTATCCATGATATTTGCCTAATAGGCGACTTTAACATTGACATGCTTAAACCCTCCAAGTCTATTGTTTCTGATTATCTTAACCAATTGGCACTCTTTGGTATTGAAGGTTTAATTCTTGCTCCTACCCGAGAAGAACTTTTAGAATATCATCTTGTAGCATCATGCCTTGATCATATTAATGTACGCGTACCGGATATAGTTGCGAAATCAGCAGTAATAGAGCAAAAACTTTCTGACCATTACTTCTTGGCATGTCAACTGATGCCACAACTCAATGTTAAATCACCAAAAGAGACAACAAAAATAATTGAAAAAATTTATCGAACGAAGTTTGATAACTTGGTTAAGGCGAACGATTGGAACATTTTGTTATCTACTGACGACTTTGACGACGTTTACAGAAGGTTTAAAGATCAATTTTGTGCATTCAGGATACAAGCAAAAAAGGTCATTACTCTGAGAAGACGTCGGAACGAACACGACTGGCTAACTGGTGACATTCTGCTAGAAATCAGGTCTAAAGATGCCCTTTGGTCACGATGCCGACGTTCTCCAAATAATGCTCAGTTGAAGACAGAATTTCGCAGTACACGAAATCGTTTAAACGCGCTGATACGTTCGGCAAAAAGAAAATACTTTCGAGACCAATTTTTTAAAGCAAGGTCAAATATAGCACATACTTGGTGTTTGGTGAATCAACTACGAGGCAAGGGGATTAATAGATCAATTGATCACACACTCGAGAAAGCATTCGGTCACGATACAGCGCAACTGGTCGAGGATTTTAATAAGTTCTTCGCTAAATTCTACGGAGTATACCCGTGATGATGCTCTGTTTTCAGCAGGGACTCTAGACTCAAATGTTTCCTCGGCTTTCCTTCCCCAGATGACGGAGCTTGATGTAAGAGCTACGCTTTTCAGTTTCAAATCAAACAAGGCCCCTGGTATAGATGGAATCAGTGCAGAAGACCTGCGGAGACATTATGATTTTATAAAACATGTGCTTCTATATGTGCTAAATGGTTTCACATCCCGTGGAAAAATCCCGAATGATTCAAAGAGTGCCTTAGTAAAGCCTTTATTCAAAGGTGGAGAGCGTAAAAAGCTTAACAATTACCGCCGAGTTTCAATCTTACCTTGTATAGTGCAAATTTTGGAAAAGCATATTTTCAATACTATGAAGTCGTACCTGGAGAGCTTTGATATCCTATCGTCTAGGCAATATGGGTTCGTTAGTGGCCGGGGGACCCAGCCACTTCTGGAAGATTTTTCTGATGAACTGCATCTTGCTTTTGAAAGGCATCAGGTCGCGTGTGCACTTTTTATTGACGTGGCGAAAGCATTTGACACGGAGCATTCTACTTAAAAAATTGCATAAAATCAAATTGCGCGGCCCATTCCTTTCTCTGCTTCAGAACTTTTTGAGCGGCCGTACACAAGTAGTTTCTATAAACAATAGCCGAAGCTCCAAAGTAAATTTAAAATCTAGAGTCCCCCAGGGATCTATTTTGTCCCCTCTTCTTCTGAACGTGTTTGTCAATGATATGTCCAACGCTGTCTCCACATCTAAACTATTCCAATACGCTGACGACACGGTACTGCTCTCGCTCCATCTTGATTATATTCCAGCAATGACGCTACTCCAAAAAGACACTTGCTGCTTACTTGACTGGTTTAAAGGAAATTGTCTTGAGGTAAATATATCAAAAACGAAACTTGTCTGCTTTCATAATCCGCTAAGAAATATAACATTTGATCATCCACTTTACATGCATACTTCTGACTGCAGGCAGACGGCAACTGCTGCCCAGTGTCTTATGCAGATCAGGTTAAGTAATTAGGAATTGAGTTTGATAGTGCTTTGTCATGGAATTTTCATATGTCTTATATCTGTAGAAAACTGAGAAAGGTGTCATGCTTACTCTATAATACAAGATCATTAATCCCTAAATCAACCAAAAAGATGGTAGCTCAAGCGTTAGCGTACAGTGTTTTAAGGTATGGCATAACAATGTTTGGGCATGGGTCTGTAATATGGTGCCAAAAATTGGTTCAGTTTTGAAAGGAATGTTTAAGAGTATTGTCTATGATCCATCGAGAGAAACTGAAGAGGAAAAACTAAAAACTTTAGGTTTGCCACTTTTCAATGCTTTATTGGTTCAGACTGCTGTACTGATATATTTTTGGAACGATGATTATAAAGAACCGCATATAGTATCTAGATCACTTCGTCGGACCGAACGTTATAAAATGCCTTCTATCACCACGATCTATGGAAAAAGAGTACGCAATTACTATGTGCCTTCAATCTTCAATGACCTGCCGGAAAACACATATGGTGTGGACTCTCTAAAAAAACTCAAACAAGTGATCCAATATTTCAATGGAACAACATAACTATGCGTGAGTGTGTGCGCGTGTGTGAGGGTGCTTTTTGTTGTTGTCTTTTTTTGTTTGCATGATTATTTATTGCATCACAGTGTAGTTATTGATACAATGTGCATGTTTTTTTTCATCATATTTTATTGCATTCAGTGCAGATGCTGCATGGTGAGCTTGACACTGTTTGTGTGGGGGATATGGTTGATTTTGACCAGTAGGGTGCTGTCCCACAAGCCTTTACTGGCTTTGACAGACCCTCGCCTCGACTTGAGAAATTATCGGCACAAATAAATATATTCTTCTTCTTCTTCTTCCTCTTCTTCTTCTTCTTCTTCTTCTTCTTCTTATTATTATTATTATTATTATTATTATTTATTATTATTGCGAAATACATGAATGGCTCAAAACAGGAAAAACGCAGCAAACAGCATGACGAAGGCCCTTACTCCCTTACAGTTTCATGTGCATAAAAATAGAACATTAGAACATAAAATATCTCAAAATACAGAATACAACCAAACATGTAAAAAAAAGGCATTAACTTATTTCAGTTCCAGAAATTCTTGAGTTCTAATAAACATTATACCGATATTACAATTTATTAGTGGATGAAAATGAAGTGGTGAGTGTGTATTCTAGTGACTGCCTAGAATAATTATTATGACAAAACGGCACACCCCATTCTGCTTCGTGCGAAAAACAAATAACTAGACTGAATTGTTTCCTTTATTCTCTGAAGCTGAATACTTGCCAGAGATACAGATTAAATACTGTAGTTAAATAGATGACTAAGGAGTAGTGCGGGGTCATTCCTCAAACCGGCCTTTCCAGAACTATCAGTGGGTAGAATACATCAGCAGGCTTCCTCTGTGGCCTCATTACTTCAATAGTTCGTTGCTTTCTGGCAGGCGGCGTTCGCATGATTTTGGGTATAATAATTCTGACTGGCCGGAATTTTGTAATGGTCATCTTTGAACTCCTTTGTATTGCTGCATTTTAATGTAAAAATGCACCGCTGCGTGGGGCGTTCCTTATGGTATTTTCTGTCCTCAGGCTTAGAAAATTCAAAACGGATTACATGAGGTATCAGTATTTATCTTAAGTGCATCACAGTTTGATCTTTTGGTGTATAAGGGTACTTAAAGTTTGTTCCCAACCATTAAATAACAAATAATAATAATAACACATAGAAAAGATCTTAGGGGCCTTAGGTTTAAAAATAAAACTACAGAATGGTTTCTTGTTACACCAAGAGCGTTAAAATGGGATGTTTATAGCGTAATTAAATTTTGAAATTTACGGACAATCGATTTTGATCCAGAATATTTTTTAAAGGCTGAAGGGCATTGATAGAAGAAATGATGAGTTTGTCCTGTTTAGAAACGTTCGCGATAAGACGACGCACAAAAAAAAAGTTATTTAAATTTTATTTTATTTGAATAAGTATAATTTAAGCCAAAATGACATGGCGTTTTCACTTTTATGAATTTTGTTACTCTGCAGTTAGAGTTTTTATCTGCTCGAGTTATTAGTTCTTATACGACATAAACTCTCACGAAGTTGACATTTTGGCTAGGTTGATACGTAACTCTTTCTCACAGGAAAAGTGCGAATGGTTGCGTTATGAAAAATAGTGCGTTTTGAAGAGAAACATCAAGAATCACGTCTTAAATTAGTAGCTTGACGAAAAAATTAACATTGCTGGATTTTTATTATTGAGTTACAATTTAAAAGAATCCCAGATATTAATGACGAAAATAATCCCTGGAGAAGGGGAACAAGAGGGACAAAGGACAAACACAAATCTCCAAACATAGCTAGGTGACTGGCGCGCCCGAAAAAATCTGCCTGGTCCAAGTCGCGCACCGTTTTTTCGTTTTTCGTTTTTTTTTGTTTTTTCGTCTCGGTTGCGCACTATTCACCTAGCTGTGTTTGGAGATTTGTGTTTGTCCTTTGTCCCTCTTGTTTCCCTTCTCCGGGGATTATTTTCGTCATCCTTGTCCTTTGCACCTTTGCATTTAATTGCATTATAATTACAACCCAGATATTACCTTCAGCTGTTCGAACTGGCGACCCAAATGTTTACAGAAGGCTGTATATGCCTCCCAAAAGCATCAAGGAAGCGCTTTATGCCTTGGGGGAATAAATTAAAATGTCGAATCTTTACGTTATGTAAAGGTGGCTTGACAATGCATTTGCCTCTTGTTAAGTGCCGTTGATTTTATTGTCTTCCAATTTCACACATGTTCTGCGAACCAGGTAAACAAAATCTTGAATTGTTTGAATGGTGAAATAGACGAGACAACTTAACCAGAGGCGCGTATAAAAATGAATAAAATAGGAGCGGGGTATTGAAATACGGGCGATGATCCTTCGCCGTTCTAATGCAGAAAAGCATGGTATAAAACAACTTTCATAATTACCCTTAGCGAACATCATACATATGATTGAGAAGCAGTTATATAATTGTTAAGATTTCACAAGAAGCAACAATGGGAAGATAATTAAAATAACGATGCATCTGAAAATCTGCCGAGTGTCATGGCACTGCCTTCGTAATCTGCTGTATTAAAAAAATGGTAATCAGAAAAAGCGTGAAATAATGAATACATCTTCCGAAGAATTCCGCGACGCCCTCGTTTATGTTCTTGTCTGTCAGTTTATTGCGAGGTACGACGTTTCTTTTCGCATATTTAATCAGCTCTTCAGTCCCTGCTTTGATTTTGTTTAAGAAACTGCAGCAGAGTAGTTATGCAGGTCATTAAGTCGGCTCAACTAAATCATAATGTGGCATAGATTATTGTTTCATTAAAACGAGCGAATGTATGATTAATGTATTGCCAACATTCAATGCTGCTTGAAAATTATGGAAATTGCTGATATCGAAACAGGAAATTCTGTTTGCACGTTTAAGGAACGGCTGTCAATATTTTATGTTAGCTTTATTGCTAACACTGATTGTTTATACTTTGATTTTTATATTTGGAGAAGTCATTTTTCTCCCCATTCATGTTTCATGCAATTCAGCAGTGGAATTTAAATTTCAATATTTTTTACTCCGAACTAATTTGTGTCGCCAGGCCCGCAGACTACTATGTCTGTTTGAATACTTAATTGTTATCTGCGATTTCGTGTTTACTCACATGGGCTTTTTTAACAGAGGTTGATTTTTCAAAATCGGCAGGTAATTAGTATAAAATATTAATTACATAAGTAAAAAAACTGAAACATAAACTCAAAGCTAGCGTACTAATGTATTTCAAGAATCTTAAGTTGCTATTTTCCCTATTATTATTTTTATAGTACAATTCAGAGTTCTACCGGAGCTTTAGAGCAATAATTAAAAATAAAACGCACAATCTGTGTTGAACGAATTTTTTTACAGAGAAAATGCACACTGAATATTTTCTTAGGTTTACATGTTCAATATTTCCAAAGGTGTTTTGCAATAAAATATTTATTCCTATTAAATAAGAAAACTTACTTTAAGAGAATCAATTGTCATACTAGAGCTCAACGATTTAAATCAGAAGAAGAGCGCTTTGCTGATATAATCGATTTTTTTAAACGCACATGCCCCGTTGGGTCCAGAACGCTAATTGTTTTACACTTCAAGGTTAAAAAGGTCATTACAAAATACTGCTAGATTTAGAAAGGTTGTGCTGTCTTTACAGGTACTAGAAATATCCGAATCCTAAGGACTTCGAATGTCGAAACAACCTCTTTCCTTTAAGACACCGACGAGTCGAACGATACTCGCAAGCCAATAAGAACCAAGCCAATCCGAGTCCGGCATCTTCAAGGAAAATAACTGGAGCAACGGCCTCTCGAAAGTTTGTTGCACAACAGGGGTATAGAAGAGATATAGCGAAATGCCAAATCGATGAGATAAGGGGAGATCAGTATCAGGCTAGAGAAAGACATGAAACAAGTAAAACATAAAGGGGAAACAATGTTACGAAAGCCTGTTTCGCTCGCATTGCGCAATCTTCTTAAACACGTAAGGTACCGCACGAAGTTATTGTTCTATGTAATAAATCTGAAATGAAAAAAAAAAGGTAAAAACTGCCTTGTGAGAACACGGGGAGAAAAAATTCTGGTATTTCAAAACAATGACGTCTCAATACAAAGTGGGCGCGAAGTGCCAAATGAAAACAAAAATAAATAAAGGAACATGAAATTAGTCATTGGAACCATGATGTGTCAGAAATGAGTAATTAGCTTATTTGCATTTATTAATAAACTTGCAAATAAATCGACACAAAAATAATTTTTGGTGTATACATATTTTTAAAATGTTCTTTATCAGATAAACATTTTTGCAAAAAAAAAAGGGTTTTGAACTTTAGTTGCTTGGAATCATCCGTTTTAGAAAACTCCAAGCAAGAAATGAACGATAACTATCTCAACGATTGATTTCATTACCTACAACTGTTGCTTTAGCTTCTATGACTAAAAGATGGTTTCTATGTTTACGTTTTATAACCGTATTTTGATAATAGATTAATTTAGGTTTGTGCTTAAACAAAACCAAAATGTCTAGATTGCAGTTCGTAATCATAACCTCATCCTGAGACGAGTTCTATCGCTCCGCAAGAGGACAAAAAAAGATTAAAACACTGAACACGAGTAGAAAAATGTCGAAACAGATGAGAACAACTCCGTGAATGAAACAAACAACGCAGTTGGAGCGACTTCTTCCCGCCACAGTTTTCGCCGACGGACCAAAGAGGACCGGCAAGTGTATCGGCAACTGCCCGCTTGTTGGCCGTGAATGATGGGCGTCGGAGGTCGGCGTCTGCTGGGCGTCCCTTTGTATCCTAGATGGGGCGGCGTCCACACAACACGTCGTACACACATCGACCAGCCACAAGCACGAGGGGGCGTCGCACCCTTCGCGCTTGTTCCTTTACTCCGCGAGAAACGGCTTTCTCTCGCTCCTTCTACTGCCGGCAGTGTGTCAACGTCGCTCCGATGCTTTGAGCAGCGCGTCCCAGCAGCGGGGCCGGATGTACCCGTGGCCGCCATAAAGAGGGCGCCGGCCGTTTTTATAAGGGGGCTCGCCCTCTTCCGGCGATGGCCTCGCATCACCTGCACTTCCGGGCTGTTCAGTGCCGCCGAGGTGGGGCGCTCGCTGGCTGGGAGCCGTCGCTGCTTCCTCGTGACTTCCTTCGGGGTTGACAGAGTGCGCGGGAGGCCGTACTTCACGGCGATATCGAGCCGCGAGCGACGTCTCCGCGACCGGACCGTTCATCACGTCCCCGCCAATTCGAAATTGTTTGGCAAGGTCGGCGACGACGCACGCGGTTGCGTCGCTACCGAGGCGGCTAAAGGAATGTCCAAGCAGGACAATTCAAAGGGCGTACCCTCCCCTCCTCCTCCTCCCCGAAAGCTGCGCTCTAATTTCGCATTACAGCGATTTGCAAACGTCTTTCTTTTCTTGTTTCTCAAACACACACAACATTGTCGATTAAAATACTGTTACGACGAGAAGCTACTATTATTACAACCAACATGTCATACGTCAACCATCTCTCCAGCCAATGAGAGATGCAAGCATGGTATGAGCACGGGGCGGGGCTTAGCGGGCTGCGAAATTTACCTTCTCCACCTAAATTTCGTCTAACGGCGTAACTATTGTTAAATTGTTTTTTATTCGTCGTAAGTTTATTTATTTGTTCAGTTTAGAAAATACTCATCGCAGTGTCACTTTAATGGCTGTCCAAACAAAATGCGACGAATATTGCCAATGTAAAAAAAAAAAAAACGTAAGTTACGCAGCGCGTGCGTGCATTTTTAGTAAGGATATCGACGACGCAAACATCACGGCTTTGCTCTTCGCCTCCTCGTTGTCGTCTCTTCCCTTTTCCTGTGTTCGGAAGACTGGTGAGCCAAAAGAATAGCGGATGCCTTGACGACACCCAGCAGAGGTGTGAGGGGCTATCCGGATCCAAGTGATGAGCACACTTCAAGACTCCTTAAAAAAACGCATGTAAAACTCTTCCCTGTGTTAAAAAAAGGACGTGTAAGGCGGTTTCGTACTGGAGGAAAACCGCCACTACTGATAGTTCAAATTATGTGACTGAAGAAAGCGCTAAAGTGAAAAGAGGTACGAGGAGCTTCCCCCGAACTCTTAATCATTCAGCAACTCTTGATTATTTTTGCGGTAAAACCAAGGAAACACTGCAAATCGGTTTTGTTGATACCCAAGGTGGAACCTGGCGCACCCATGAGGCATTTATATCGTCGGCGGCCGCAACCTCGGCAGTAGCGAAACGTCCACGCCAATACACCGCAGACGAATTAAGGGAGCGGAAGAACGACATCCATGCTTTCGCATTCACTACTCATAAGAAGTGCTTAGGTATCCTGAGAATCATTTTTAAAATTAAAACCTGTGTTTCTTTTCATAAATTAAGAAGGTATTTAACACACTTTAGCTAATTAGTTTACATATTGTAACGATTAGTCTCACATATTATGTTCACCTGACCGTATAACTCACCTGCACAGACCGAACTACTACAACTTTCACGACATAAAAAAATCAACAAAAAAAAAGCTTGTTTGTTATAAAAATACACGCTCTGTATATTACTTTTTTTTGCAGCTTCTGTACATAGCTTGGTGCATAACACATTTGATTTTTTCTTCTTAAATCTGTGGTCGTACATTGTGGTCGGCTTGCCTTGCCGCTTACCCGATCCGGAAGGAATAACACGGAGCCAGCGGTTTCAACAACAAGAAAATACATTTAATTGGACATGGACGAGACCATCACTAACATTGCTGCGAACGGCGCTTGAGTCCAGCCAGCGACTGCCTGCGCGCCGCCTCTGATCCGCCTTATCAAGGCGGCGCGCGCCATGTGCGCGTGGCCGGCTTCACTCCAGCCGCCATGCGGAAAAGTACGTCACCTGTGCACCGCAGTCGGGCAACTGGGCTGGGGAGCCGCCAGAATGGCCACAAATATTACTTCTGAAAGACATATTTACAATTTAAAAAAAAACAAAAAAACATGGGTGATATGCATATGCTCACACTGAATTATAAGTGGCGCATGGCAGCAGCAGCAGATTATCTCGGTGATTTAAGGCAAAAGAGTGCTAACTAAATTAAGCGGTCTTTGCTACTAACACACAGGCATTAAGACCCTCATTAATCTTAATTTAGCGCTACGCGTACTTCGATGTCGGCTCGGTATGTAATGGAGCGAAGGAATAGCCGCCGCCTCAACGTCATTAGGGAAACTTAGACGGTCGCTCAATCACGCAGCCTAGTGTCTTGGAGACACCCGCAGTCGCGCCAAAACATTGCATTCCCGAAGAACGTGTGTCCATAAAATCACACCAGACATCGCCTGGTTAACTTGAAGCTCACTTGGTAAAATATAAACCTATAAATGATTGCTCGACAAATTTTATTGTCGGACATAATCGAAATATTGTGTGATCTTTATGCCTCCTCCATAGGTTCGCCAAGAATAAACTATCACTACCACCGTCATCTCTCATATACAAAGGCTTCGTAACTTGGTATGACGTAGATCTTATGCTCATTATGAAAGATAATTTTATATAGGACAAGTACAAACCTTACCCTAACGCAAGATAGTGTGAGAGCTTTAATATCACAGTTATAAATACCAGCAGCATACGAGAATCACTCGTTTAGAAAGCATTCTCGAATTAACGTTCAATTGGTCAGTGTAGTTAACATAATGGTTATTACCACCAGGTATATTATTCTTAATATGCATTCAAAATAAGCCCAAACGTCTAACAAAGGCAACAAGGTCACGCAATCTTACCTGCCATAAACTTTAAGTGAGTGAAATAGCATATTTATGCTTATCAATGTACACGGAGTTTTCACGATTTGCTTCTTGTCAAAATTTCGATAGAATACAATAAACATAATTTATAACTGTTATAACTACATTATTGTGTAACTCTATTATTAAAATTGAATTTCACATAAGGCTGCTGCAATTAAAAAGAGAGTGGTTTTCAAAATAACTGTGTCAGCCGTCTTCGACTGTGTGGTGAAAACGAAAGCGTATGATTCAAATCACCCTGTGATTTTTACATGACAGGCGTACAATTAATGTGATACAATTCTTAACACGGCAAACGTTCTAATCGAAACGTTGGGAAATAATTTAAGGAGAAGGACAATGTTTGTTTTTGCCTCATTTCAAACGCTTTCCCTCAGAGGTGACACTATGCCAATATGTGTCTTTCGTTCATTGATGAGGAAACGCGAATATTTCCACGGCCAAAATGAAGATAAGTAAATATAACTTACTTTTTCTTGACGGCGTCACTTTTTTATATATATAAAGTCAGCGATTCATCACTGTGGTTTAAAACCGACAGTTATGAACGAAAGCAAAATGTTGAAGCAAAGACATACCGAGAGCGAAAACGCGTTCTTTTGTTTCGTTTTGCTTCGTCTCGTTTTCGGCTTTACATCCCGAATGGCTCCGAGTCCTGTCAGGGCCGCACCTGGACCCTCCAATATCTGTCAAATTGTCGGTGCTTTACGGCTCAAGGATATTGAGTATTCTCCACGGCTGACATTTTTTTTTATATTCTTTCTCAGATTTTCAGTTTTCGGTGCTCCAACTTCTTTACACGATAATAATTCGTTTTGTTTGCTTTGTATTTTTTAAAAGAAGGTTCCAGTGCGCTTGCGTGTGTCGTTGAAAGGCGTACGGCTTTCTTGTGGGGTTTTGAGATTCAGACAGGTCATAAAAAACACAGACAAAAATTGGCAGCAGACAAGGTTCAGAGAAAAACACGGCGACACCTGTTCCTGAAGTGCCGGACAAAGTTTTATTTCTACTTGAAACAGGCCAGAGGGAAGACGGCACTATCAAAACGAAGTTTCGCAAAATAAAGATACGAATACTTGAAAGGATAAAACATCAACGACGGGGATGGAAGCAGAACTTCTTTCATTGAGCAACAACATAAAATGGCGTAAAATATAAAACCGCCTCCAAAGGTTTCAACGTTCTCGAAGAAGGAAGGAAGAATAATTGTTAAAAAAAGGGAAAGGAATATTTACTATAAATTTCAAAGTTTAAAAAGCGCTGGCGTCATGACGCGGTATCAGTAATCTAGTAATCTCTGGTGATAGGAATTTGACCTTGGTCTTGGTCAGTGATACTGAGGTAAAAAAACTGTTGTCGACAGTCCCCATGGCAAATATTTCAATGATATCTCTCCCAAATTTGTTGTTGTGCCCGCCAGTGTTCTAGTAGCAGAGAAATAAGGAGTACAGCCATCGCACGTGCGGCTGTGTTTGACGCTTCCATGTTCTGTTCTCTGAGTCGATGGTTGACGCATCTCCCAGTTTGTCCGATGTACTTACTGTCGCAACTTAGTATAATTGAATAAACCTTTCTTCCTTCGCACCCTACGAACTTTTTGGCATGTTTTACATTGCACCCTCTGGGACTGTCGCTCCCATTAAGCTTTTTACAGGACTGTTTAAGGCGCATGCGACAGAAAAAAAAAACCACACTCGTGTTGAACTTGGACGCGATAAATTTTAAGCGGTGCGCGGAACTGTGCATGTAGGGAATCACAGTAAAACGCCCTTTCTTTTTGGGAACTGCTTCCGAAAGTTGTGGCCTGAAAATGAATCTCTCAAAGGTGGAACGAAGTAAGTCCGCAAGAAAGCCTTGCCTTTTCCAACCGCTGCTGCTGCAACTTGAGGTTACTTTCGGAGAAATGCGTACACGACTTGGAGATTGAGGACTTGAAAAGTGACCTCACTATGCCAGGCTTCAATGACTTGGAGTGAGCACTGGTGAAAGGGAGGACTGGCTTCTCTTATCCTTTCAAGCATTCGTATATATTCACCAACACGCTCGTTTTCAATTATTATCGCAAAGTCAGAGCTATACTTATGCGTATAAAATGTTAAAAACTCAGGAGCTATCTTCGTATTTGCGCGAGTAAATGCCTTTCTATAGTTGCTACGATATTCGATTTTAAATTATAGTTTCAGCTAATGTGGGATCTGATATGAAATAGTTTTCCAGTATCTGTGAGTTTTTAGAATTTTTGAACTACTAAGCTAATTGGCAAATGTGCGATTTTCTGAAAATAATGAACCACAAAAATCAATAATAATGAACAATTCTAGAGCGTCTCTAGACAATATTTATAAACCGATACTTAAAGAAAGCTACACATTTAGCGCAAAATATGACTGCCAAGTTCTTTTACATTTTTAAGATATTATCTTATCAAAACTTTTGTGCATTAGAATGCGTTCCGAATAACAACCTAACCGGCAATATTTGGGGCTTGTCGATCTCCTGTCTGAGTAAAATGCGAAAAAGAGCCACTGTCAGTGCTCGCAGTAGATAGCTGTGTCACAAAATTAAATCGAATCATATTTATTAACTCATATATTTAATAAATAAACTGTCACCCCGTTATAGTCATTTTACAGATGTATAGTTACTCAATACAGAATCAACACATAACCGTCAATATGACAACGACTAACAAGATACTTGTATCCCTTTTATCACATAGATGTACCAAAATGTACCAAATGATATACTCATTAAACTGTGGCAATGGGGGGACGGTAGCATTTAAGTTAGAGCTCCGTGTTTGCATCGTTGAGGCTCCGTGAACAAAGTCTCAATTCCGGAGATTGGTGCTTTCTAGGATGGGCCTTGGTCGAGTCCCATCTTGTCATAGAATAGCTTCGCTTTTTACAACTCTTTCGTTTCGGATATGAATACGACTGGCGATTTGTTTTGTCCGTTGTACTTGCGTATCCTTTTTGTTGATGACGTTTCCGTGCATTGTGTTTCAGAGCAGATGTGGCCAAAGTATACGGGTATGAATGTGTTTTCTACTCTCAAACATTCTAGAGTGTATAATGTACTGAGTGAGATGAACACGTAAACCGATAATATTTTTTTCCACTAATCATTTCAACATTCGAAAAAATGGTCAATGTCATGCTCCGATGATCATAAAATCTGAGTGGCGAAAGGAGTGAACGCCATTTGGCACTAAGACTTCATGACTATTAGGGCTCAATAGCGTTTTCCTTTTTATTGCGTAAGCTGATGAAATAAAGGCTGAAGATTGTCGTTGAGAGTCGGCGGGTCAGCACATATTGAGAACATGGGCGAAATCGCGGATGTGCCTCTTCAGATGGCTAGAGTCATAACTAGCGACGGTGCTCTTAGAAGCTGATTATATTCTGAATGAACGTCTCTCGACTGTTTAGTCAGAAGAGTATCAGTACCGCTTAGCAATTTTTCAACTGAGGTATTCAGTACCGACGAGTACGGAGCAGGCCTTCGCAGAACCAAACATCCTGAGTTCGCTTCTTTTATGAGCGTTCGTACTTTAGGGAAGTCGGCTTGTCTGCTTCGGTGGGATATACTTTGGCGTCCGTTCGAGCCAACGTTACTATATTACCTCAGTTGTAGAATCCCCGTAAGTAACGACAACCAATACACGACATAATGACAAAGCACTTTCTGCTGGAACAAAATGGAGGTATTCAATTCAAACCTGTGCTGTGCGCCGCCATTCGCTTCCTAAAACCTGCACCGTCTCGCGGTCGGCCCTTCAAAGATTGCCGCTATTTGTAGGAAGCTTTTATCTAGGGACTTTAATCTTCCGTCCTTTGAAGCGCCCTCTAGATATTCGTTTCAAAACTGTGCGTTTTATAGAGTACAGTGAAACGCCATCTAATCAATAGGCTTTGAAACATAGGTATCCTATAGCATAGGCTGCAGGTAGCATAGCAGCCGTGCCCCCTAAACGGTGGTGACTCGAACGATGGGAGGCGAGCCGTGGGAGAAAAGGTGGGTGCTGCTTGTGCAGGCGGCGTCTATGGGCGGTTGCATAACTAAACTTACCTAGTAACGTTGGTTTGAATTCATCTAACGAGATTCAAGAATACCTTTATTTGTGGTGACCATTGGCAAGGAATAATTGAATGGCTGGCAGCGGGACGGAGTAAGTATCTCCCAAAAATACGGTTAAAAAAAAACGCTACTGCGTTAATAAAAGAATCCTCTCCATGCGTCATTTTTCTATTCCTGTTTTTAACTCGTTTTTTAGGGAATCTGATGAGATGCGCAATATACGAACACTTCATGCTGGCAAGTGTCTTTAATTTTCATATTTGTTTAGAAATTTGAAGTATTCGATTATACTTCGTTTCACCTTATGTTCAGACGCAGCCGACTCTAGGGGCTGATGGAACCGATCATACAGCGTCAAAAAACGCACCATCATGGTGTTCGTCGTGTTCCTCTACGTGTTCTATTACCACTGAACCAATCATAAAAAAAGACCTAGTGACTTGTGCTTCTGACGCTAGTGGAGTTGGCGGTCGGTGATTAATAGTGGCCGTGTTCGAAAATTTACTCGATCTTACTCCAGGGTAAGGGTTTTGTACCTTGGCGTTCTATAACCTACCCGCGTCCAGCGTTTTTCAATCGGCGTTGTCACGTGACAACGCCGATGGATCCGAGCCGCCGGAGTAGCTCGGATCCATTTGGGTAGGATTTGGAACACAGCCATAGTCTCGCGTAAAGATAAAGGTGTATAAAAAAAATTGAGAGTAACTGAAACTGATAAGATTGGCGAGGAAAAAAAATAAGAACACAAAAGCGCACGAGGGACCACTAGTATTCTTGTAGCACTCCTATCATAAGACAACCTCTTCTCTGCAGGTAGTTAACGGTACTGTTTCTTACGACAGAAGCGCAGAGCGAACTTTTCATAGCGAACCGGAATCAGCCCAAAAAGCTTTGAGAAGGCTTTCTCTCTCGAATATCAACGTGCGCTTGAAATACGTAGGAAATATTTTGAGGGTTAAGCGGAGGAGACTAATAAGTGCGCGGACGGCACACAGCTGCATTCGGCGGAAGAATCATTTTCCAACACCTTATGCCCCCATCCTTTGAGCCGTCTTTTAATCCTCTTCTTCCCAATTCAGATGAGTTATATAACGAGGGCTTAAGCGTTTAGAAAGGTAAGCAAATATACAATCTGAAACGACTTCCAGGAGATTAACTTTATCCTCCGCAAGTTTCTTGGTTCTCCCGTGCACATAGCTGTAGCTAGAAAAAGTTATTCCTAAGGCCGTGCGGGACTTTCTTATATAACAGCAATCTGCGGCACTTCTCTGTAGAGAGATTACGGGAGGCAAACTTATATCGTCTTGGCGCTCACCGAAGGTACTTAAGCCTGAGATGCGAGGGGTTTTATTCGCACATTACATGCCGCCATAACCCGCGCGTACTGAATTAGTATTGAAGGAGAATTTTGTTTTAATACGAGGCGAGAGTGCTTTTTGAAGAACATTTTTGCTCATCGGAAAGAAAGTCTTTTAATTAAGGCGATTACCCCCTCCGCCCCCCCCCTTTCCTCCTTAGCAAAGAACCAAATGTGCCACTGCTTGTTGAAGGGAGGGACTGCAACAGTCTTGTATTTGAAAGGTTTTTAAACCCATGAAACGTTCGCTTGACAGTTTTAATCCTACGAACGTAAAATGTAGCAGCAAATATTCTGCATATTTTTTTCGAGAAAAAAGTGAGTTTAGAAAACTTGTATGCACAAAGCATGCACGTTTTATTATTAGAATAAAGATGAAATGCGTAGAACCCCAATGCGATTACATTTTGTGTTTACCATTGTAAATGGAGCTGAGCATTTTTAGTTTGGATTGTAACGGAGAAAAATTACGGTTGCATTTGCTTTCCAGTCGTCGATTTCTATGCTGTTATTTTCTACATAGTATAACATAACGCTTGCGTTATAGTACTACTAACATTCACGTATACCTTGTCCAGCTGTGGCAATTGGAAATGCAATTTTCTCTGTTTTAGAACAGTTGATGCGACTTTAGAAATATTGTTTTCTGACAATCTTTCTCTATGTAAATCGAGATATTGCTATAGTGGCTGATTCTAGGAAAAAAACCCAACAAGATGAGGTATTCTAGCAGAAACAAACATGAAATTGACTAAACGGACAGTTGTTATCATGCGAATGCGACATGTAAATTTTGCTATAAAAGAAAATTTTTATTGGACGGCATAATCAATTTTCTTACTTTAAGGGAGAACGGCGATGTTACACAATACTAATAATGTTGTGCCGCGCGAGAACAGTATGTCCCGGGTGGCTTGTATCTATATTTATGTAGACAATCGATCATAAACACTATAAGACACACAAAGAAGTAAAAAAACAGCTAAAAATTTGGGCATTTATTTAATGTTACCGGTGCAAAAGAATAAAGTGCGCACTATCTCTCCGTTTCCTTGATTTTGCATACCCGTCTTTTAATGAGAAAATGTAGATATGACTTTTACCACGCACATATTTGATTCTCTTGGGGAGAACCAGTACCAGTGTACGATGAGATAGCGATGAAATGTGTCTCTAGTAAATGCGCGAGTGATGGTGCGAGAATTATTGTTTAACAATTGTTAATTATATCAGGAAGTGAAGCGATCAGCATATACTTTGCTATTTCTACGATATGGTACTCCGCTGAGTAACAGAGTGGCTAGGTATATCTAGCAATGCGCAGCTCGGTGCTGCCTTCGCAGTGCCCTCAAGATGTTTTGTTTAATATTGAATATAAGTGGAAGATGTTCAATATTATTCTAATAATAATTGAGCTCCAATGACACTAGCTGCAGGTCATTTTTCCGTTTTGCCGCGTACCACTCAGATAAGACCCAACTCTGTTCTTAAAGGAAGTGGAAAGCATGCCTATAATGTGTATAGAAAAGCTAATATTATTTCATGTTTCTTGTTTTCTATTTTATTGTTAACAAGGCCTATTGCCTATGGCTCGTTTAAGCTTGACCGATTTGTGCAGATGTGAAGACTCTGGTTAAGAGTTGCACACACGCCGTCGATGGGGCCAACATCGAGGAGAGACAGTACCAGCACTAGTTCCGGCAAATGTGGTTTTATCTAAACTCAGCTTGAGCGTGCGACGCAGACGACTACGAACACTTTCTTCGTCCGAAGGCTTGCGATGGCTAACCGCCATTTCCACTTCTGCCTTCTCTTCCCCTTTTTGTCTTACGCTGGCCGCGAGGCGAGGATTCTTCGTAATCTGGCGCGAAGGCCACGGTGGGAAACACACACACACAGACACCCGCACGCACAGCACCGAATGAGTCGGGAATACACTCCGTCACAGAGGCTTGTTTGTTTCAATAATCACAAAATGCTTTTAATGAAGTTGAGGCATAGATTTGGCTGGTCGAGCAAAAAAATAAGGAGAATATTTTCTTCTTTAGGGTCAAACGTTTTTCTTTATTAACCCGAAATAAGTAAGACTTTTATGGTTTCTGTGCAGAGCAACTTTTCTCCCTTAAAGCGCAACATAGCGGACATCGATATTCGTCCTTTAAGAAGAAAATACTGTTCTTATTTTATTGCTCAGTGCTAACACAAATTGCTTTCTCAACATTGATACTGAGTTAATTAGGCAACCTTTACGATTTCATAAAAACGGCCATCAAAATGTGGATTAGATACTAGGCAGCATAAATTTACCACGAGGCCGATACGATATGTTTTCTTCACAGAATTGATTTTCATTTTCTCTAAACTATCCCTGCCACAAAATTCATAAACAAATAACATAATATAATACCGGCGTCTTGACATCACGTCACGTGATTGTAACTAGAGGCTTCCGCATGAAAGATTTCTCCACGCTAACTCAAGTTACCAATATACACCTGGCATAAAGCTAAAGATACACCGACAATCCTCTGCAGTCAGACTTTTGTCTCGCATTCGCTTCATTAATCAAACAGATGGTTAATGACAAGCCTGCTGGTTTTTGACTTGCTCAAAAACATAAAAAAGCTGGCATGGTTTTTGTCGCGTTTCATTGTTGCATCTTTAAGCTTACTAAAAAGAAAACAAGAAGAAAACAACGGAAAGCCAAAAAGGAACATTTAGATGCGGGAAGCACATTTGGCAGCACTGACTTTGTTAGGTTCGAGCGACCGAAAAATGCCCAGAGAAGCGGCATAAATAGGGTATTGAGAACATACGACATACAATATAAAACGCTGTTAGCGCGGGATTGTTTTTGTTTTTGTTGTGTGGTTTTGGCGGGGAATTTGAGACGGCTGCAAGCATTGCTGGCACGGTTCATTCACTCTTCTTCTAGAATCTTGTATGACTCTTGTTAGTTTCATAATGTCGAAAACCTGAGCCTTGGTACTCATGAGAAAGAAGACGAACAAACATGAACTGGGTCTCAAATGCTGCTTAAGAATTATCAATCGGACCGCACGCTAAAAACTGGAACACGCACGTCTTTCCCGAAAACGAACGTATGCTAGAATTATTAAGCCTCTGCTGCGCTTGGAAATCTGTGCGTGTCTTTTTTTTTGTCCCTCGGTCTCAGGTCGCTAGCTGGCTTATTTCCCAAGTATCTTTACAGTTACTTTTTTAGTTTGCACATTTTCTCGCTCCTATGTTATTAGAACGATAGTTTGAAAACATATAAGATTTGAGAGTTATCGAGGAATGAAAGAAGCGTGTTTGTGTTGGTGTTGTTTACAGCTTCAATAGCTGTCCTTTCTTTAGTTCGTAAGCTTCGGATAGTTTTGTTTGATGTCGCCGTATACAAAAAAAATACAAAGAATAAAGAAATTGCACAATATTTTTTTTGTGGGGCCGCGTCCTAAATATGATGATGCGTGTGCTTTTTTACTTCCTCCAAATTTCTTTAAAAGAAAACGTGTTTGCAGGAAATAGCATGACAGTGTGCTTCATGCAAATAATGTTATGTGAGGATGATAGTTAAAGGAAAACAAACGAACTCGACAAGATTGAAGAGCGAGGGAATTGGTAATATCCTAACCCTATTTTGAGAAGATCAGTCCTTTTGATGTGACATTATGTATAGCGATGCACAACGAATATATGTGATTTCCTTTGAAAACCGCCGAATGGAGTGGGCTTAGCTGAAAAAGACCGAGATCTGCTGAAAAAGGCAAAATACTTGAATATGTTTGAAGAAGGGATGGAGTTGTCGTAAGGAGGAGAGAAAGCGAACTCTTGATGATGCAGCAAATTACTTTTCCGTAAAACTCGCAGAAGACCAAAACAGACATCTGGTCGAAATGAAATGCAAATGGGGCATATATCCACATTGCATGCAATATGTGTTCTGCTTTATGTCCACTTTATGAACATCTCAATCTTGGGAACAAGCAAGAATAAAAGGATTACTACCGAGCTGTCCCGCGTTTTGTCTGCCCAGCTTATATAGCTGGGCGGACAAACAGACTGTGAAGTCTTAGCATTCGAAAAACGCCTTTTAGTGCAAAGTGTGATGGTTAATCTAGCATCCTCGTTATTAACCGTTAATTCGAGGCTCCTTCCATCCCTTAAACAAGTCTAAATCCGGCTCCAAGGATCTCTACGCTTCTGGTGTCCCCAAGGTAAACAAAACCAGATGTAAAATCTAAGATAGGACAGAAAACGTAATTTGGCGGTTATAAGAAAAATAAGCGGTTGCCATTCCACAAAAATGCACCGTTCTCAAAATTCAGATTTTGAGTGCTTTTTTATGAGAAGATGCGGAGGCGGGGAACAAGTGAGTGTGAATGTTCATTAGAGCAACGAAGCAGATTGATTTTTTTTTCCTTTAGCTTTGTGACCCTAACTAACCTCCCGAAACATAGTTTTTTTTTGTTTTTTTTTGCCCACTGTGGTTTTTTTTTGCTCCCAAGTTTATACAAAGAAGCTTCTTCTAACTCCCAATAGGGGATGGCCTAACAAAAATTGGACGATTCAGAAGACCAGAAAATTGGGGACCGACAGACAAATTTGCAGTTTTTTAAAATCTGAGGGAATCGGACAAGTAACGGTTACTATTTTCAAGTAATGGCAAATTTTCTTTTCTCTCAAGCAATCAAGTAATCTAATTGAATACTTTTTAACCGAATTTTATTTCTTTTAGTAATATGTGCAAGACTGCACACACACTGACACAAAACAGTCGAATACGCGTACAGCACAGGAAATGAACAGTACTGAACCTAGCAGGAGCTGAAATATTATTCATTTTGTTCCTAGCCCGAGACTGAGGCAGGAAAAAAGGAAAGTTTCAAAGTAGAAGAAAAATGTACAGTCGAGGACATACCAAATAAACTTGTCTTTAGCTGTGTTAAAAAAAAGGTTAACATCCACCAGCTTGCCTGCGCACTCACTGCATTATCATTGAAATATTATATAGCTTAACCCATCTAATTAGCATTCCCTAAAGAGACATGTGCACGAAGGTAAACTCTTGTGCGCTGCGTTTGTGAAGCTTTATGTGTGGAGATGATTTTGCTGGCCTTCTTGCCTCTCGATGTTATATACATGAATCCGTATACATTGACAGAAATGGTTGTACAGGCGGAATGAGAAGGTAGTCATCAGTGTTTACATTGCACGGACCAAATAGAACGAAACGTTGTGGGAGACGCAAGATTGGGACAATGCGCGGATGGCCTCAGGGCCGACTGCTAAAGATGCTTGTCTATCCCACTACGATTCTAGCTTGAAGCCGTGAGCCACACCGCAGTACGTTGCGTCTCTCTATACAAAGAAAAAACAGAAGATGTGTGTCCGCGAACTAGATTGTACAAGGAATTGTTGGATACATGCAATGCAATCTCAATAAGAACAGGATGAAAGGATGCCGTCTTTGATTGTCTTGTTCGCAGGCCTGCGGAGAGGATGCATCAAAGTGAAGATTCACGCGACCATAAAAGGCAGAGACCAGGAGGGAGCCTTCGCAGCGTCCCCTGAGGGCTGCCAGCCTCTTGAGAAACGTATGTATTGCCTTACGAAATTTGATGCTTACAGACTGCAAGCACGTCCAGCGATTTGTGAGGGGCTTATAATATGCTGCGATCTTGTACCCTGGACTGCGCTTCGTGAGCGCCATATAACGTTGTTCTTTTAGCGCGTATCGGGTGATAACTAATTATGAAAATGTTTCCTTTCCTTTATTTTGGTGGTGTTTGATATTTTTGCGTTCCGTTCAAATTGTTTCGGCCACCGTTACTACCACTTAAAGTACACATTTTGCGTGCATCGGCGAAGCATCGCGGTCTTCAAGAAAGTTGCTGCTTCACTGGAAAACGTATTCTCTTTTTATTCGTTGCATTATCCGTATAATAATGCTAGGTATATTATCAATTTTGCCATTGTTCAGGCTTACTGCTCTTAGCGCCACAGAATGGGCTGGTAAAAAATATTCATGACCTAACTTAAATGTGAGCGGAACATATAGAAAATAATGAAAACATCTAGTGTGTCTTTCGAAGTTGCACAGCCTGGATAGATCTTTTTTTAAACCTAGTTTGGCACTTCGTTTGAGCAACTCATTGATTTAATTTCGCGTTTCAGAACACATCTTAGCCTAAAAATATTATATGCCAACGTAGCCCTGGAGAAAAAGAGTCGCGCAGTTATTTCTCAGCAATTTAAACGCAGGAACATACTTAAGGACTACGTAGACACTAATTTGAGTGCAAAGCAACGAGAAAATGCATTAATTAATACCATTGTAACCGTAATAGCGCTTAATTATTATCTTTTATAAATGGCTGCCTTCGTTTTTCAGCTCGCTTTAATTTTGCATTAAAGTTTACGGAGTTTCAAGCGATCCGACGTTTATAAGTACCTTACGAGACAACTCACAAAATAAAGTTCTCCTTCGCGTGATCGTAGTGATCTGCACTATAACTAACTTTGCTAACTACCTTCACCATCAAACTTTTCATGTATACGTTGAAAAGGCTCGGAATAAAATTATGCGAGGCAAAATTGATTAAATATGCGATCGAAGGATTTTGGGTATAAATCTCCACAGTAGGGGTCGCCTGCAGTGTTTAGATATAGAGGAAGTTATTTGCAAGAAGGAAAAAATGAATGCAAGCGAGCTAGTGTAATACGTCTGAACCCTGGAGGATAAAACGTCAAGTGCAAACCCAAACACATGTGTGATTTACTTATAGCCGAATAAAAATGTAGACCTTTCATGCACCTGAAACCGGGCAAAATTATTAAGTAAAATAAAAACAGTGTTTGATCAAGTTTTTACAGCGGTTAGGGATTTACCTAGGTCTAGAATATTCTTTTATATGAAAGTGTTTCCAACTGAAAAAAATAATTAAATTCCCTTCACCAAAAATGTTCCTTAATGCTACTTTTTTTAGTTTACGAAGCGTTTTTTTTTGTTCGGCTCATTTGCTTGAAAATTTTATCGCTTTTAATACATCACGTCGAACAGTAAAAAACAGAGACCGTCATGCAAATCCTCAAAGAGACTCGAATGCATTTTGTAAGAAGACTGTCGAAATATGATTGACATAACGCAGAACTGTGAACGTCCTTGAGTGCCGTAAAACCCCTGAGTTCCCCTCAACGTTTGGAATTGTACGTAAACATCTTGAATCACGTTTAATATTTTTTCGCTGATTGATTTAGTGAGATAGCGTCGAACGCGCAAAGCCGCTGTCAAGCCGGAATTCGACATCTTGCTGTTCGACTTCCATCGTCACTAAATTTCGGTAAGAGGAACCTCTGCAACTTAGGAAAAGTGAACATTTAAATCCTTCATCACCTTGCGCTTAAAATACACAATAAAGTTGCGTTACATTTTTTTTTACATCAGGATCAATGAAGTTTTGTTTCTTCTTACTTTTGCAAGTTTTGCTTTTCTCAGCTTTTGTCGTTCTTATAGCGTGGACTCCAACTATGTCGAGCATTGCCACATCAACAGGCAAAACCGTTAGAGACTCTAAAACACCCGCGCTTACACGCGACCTTCAAGTATTACATGGAAGAAATGTGTTTCCGATTCTGCCCCTTGTATAGTGGAGGGATTTCTATCGGTCACTGCGGCTCCTTTCACCACATGTTTCCGCGTATCGGAAACTGGGTTTCCTCTTCCCTCTCTTGTTAAGTGAGCCGAATCGACCGTCGAGATCTAAAATCTGTCGCCGATACAAGGATCCGTCCATGTTCTCAGATGCTGCGTCTCAGCTCGGGACGGTGTCTGGAAACTGCCGCCAAACCTCCACTTTCTGTTCGCCAAATCCACTTTCTGTTCGAGGTTCTCGTCGACTCCACGGAAAACGCCTTTTGCCAGGTTCCTCTACGAGCGACCGTCATGTCGTATAGCCTCGAAGCCGAAGTAGACATGACTCTACGAAACAAAGCAGGGAATTGGATGTCTTTTTGGCATTTTCTATAAGTGTTCTCAATGCATAGCACATATTGGGTCTTTTTCGCGCTCCGCTTTTTGCGGGCGCAGTAAGAAGGCCACTGACGGTTACAGTGCGAGGGATTTGGGAACCTATAAAGACATTACAGTGTGCCGTGACACTATGATATTATGGTGATACTATGGTGACACGTGATATTACGTGATATCAAATATGGGGTGAGTTGCGAACACCGACAGTTCGTTGATGGTATTGATGTGGACTCGTTAAATACACAACGAGAGTGGCTTCATTTTCCGCATATGCTTGCAAACAGAAATATTTGACATTCAACATCGTATAAAACAACATACAATGGCCCAGTGGGAGATATTTACCAGTGCTTGTTCAGCATGTTTTAAGCTCGAAAGGAATGCCCCAGAATATCAGCGTGCAATTTAGTTTCTGTAGTAAGTTTGTTTGAATCTATATCTCTAAAGTCAATTTACTGTAAAATTTTCCACACATTTTGTACAGTGATATGTTCAACCACCTTGAATCGTGTCACTTCTTAACACAATCCAAGCATGGCTTTCGAAGGGGACACTCATGTAATACACATCTAAGAAAATTCCAACGCTACATATCAAGAGCTCAAGACAGAAATAAACATGTGGACGCAATCTTTCTAGATATTGTAACGCATTTGACACTCTACCCCATTACGTGTTGTAGAGATTTAACTGGCATCCCTAAATATAAGTCGTAATGTACTAAACTTGATACAAAATTACGTAAACGGTCGCAAGCGGTCTGTTGCTTTAAATGGCAGTAAATCATCATCCTTAAACGTAAGCTGAGGTGTGACGCAGGACAGTGTTCTTGTTCCGTTACTGCTTAATTGATATAAATGACATTGTCGCATGCGGTCGCTCTCCAATAAAATTATTTGCCGACGACTTCGCAATTTGTGGACAAATAAATTCACCGCAAGATTCCTAGGTATTGCAAAGTGAACTACAGTTGAGCTGTTTCAAGTATATAATCGCTCTGTCTGCCCGTGCCTCACTGGACTATGTTGCACCAACGTTGGACAATTGTTTTGGCACCTAAACAACTAAAGAATATACCAAGATACCAGAATGATTAAAATGTCAACGCGCTCAGCGACGATCTGACTTTTGAGTTGTCGAGAGTGCCTCGTTTTCTGTGCAAGGGTTCTTACGATCCGAGTTTGCCACATCATAGACGACTGTGTTCTGCACTGACCTCATCTATTCACGCGTGCTTGCATAGAACATACTAAAAGAAGGTCATCTTATCTACGATTTTGTTTTCTTACTAGATCGGGGTTTCTACTAGTCCATCAAGGGGATGTTTATTAATTATTCTTTTCTTCTCTCTCTCTCTTTGTCTCTCTCTTTCTATGTCTATCTCTATTAATAAAGGAAGTGATGAATTCTATTAGCAATAGCTTATTTATTTTTGAATGCGCCCGCGGAGAAGGTCACGTGCTGTCTCTCAAGTTATCAAATGGAAAATCTTCACTATGCATCGGTAGTTCCTAACCATTGGTGCAAATGTAACCACATTGAACCTATGTGTGAAGTTTCGATTTCGTAATAGAGTGTTAGAAAAGTAACGCGAAAAGTAATCAATTACTTTCTGGTGATTGTCTGTTAATTTTTGATTGCAGTAATTTATTTCTGTGATAGTCACTTTTATCACTAAAGTAATTGTAATTGTAATCTGTAACTTTTTTCAGTAACGCGTACAAGGTTGGTCATATGGGATCCCTAAGAAGATTAACTTGTTGAGCAATTGAAAAAGCTTCAAAATCAAGCGGCACGGTTTGTTTGTAATAATTATGATCCATATGCCATATGCTATTATTTCTGGGGTGAAATATATGCTGGGTTCGGAATCATTAAAAAATACAAGACGTAAATTAATGTTCAAATTGTTTAATCAGATTTATAATGATAGCACCGGCATTGACAAACGGGGTACGGTCTGAAACCAACCTGCGTTTCATCCCGATGTGATAATCCAGCGAAGGTTTTTGAGTATTATTTTAATACAAACTATTTTGGTAACTTTTTTTTTGTTGTAAAAGACACACAAAAAGAACAATCAGTGATTGAAAGATGCTACCACCTGAACTGATCAGCATTCTAGACAATAGTATAATCTTTCCTCGTTTGTGGTAAATTAACTGTATCAATGAACAAGTCTTCAACCACGAAAGTCGTAAACGTAAAGATATGTCTGAACAACAGTAGAGGCTTTATTACACTACGTTTTAGGAAGAGACTTCACTTCTTCAAAGAAGTCTCTTCCCGAAACGTCGTGTAACAAAGCCTCTACTGCTGTTCAGACAGTTTTCTTTGTTTGTGGTACTAAGAGTGTGAATGTTTGACCTCCTGTATTCTTCTCTGTCCTCTTCTCTCCCCCCCCTTCCCCCTACAAAAGTGCCCTCGAGGCGTAGCTAGTTGGAACTTTGTAAATAAATAAAATTAATAAATAAAGTTTAGCGAGACTACCTAGAAGTATTTACGTTCGGTCTCGACACTCTCTCCTTTTAGTAGCATCGCCTGACTAGTATACTGTGCCTTAACAGCGGAAATGCACGATTTTATATTTGAAAGCAGACTACACGAAGAAGCGAATGAATAGTTAGGAACAAATGGAGAGTTTCCTGCGAAGCTGTGAAGGTATGCAAGTGGACAAAAAGTGTCGTTGGCGTTGCCGATTCGTATGTCCGTTCTATTTTATCGTGTCTGTCAATTAAGTCACGTTTCTAAGTATCAAACATTGAGATAAAGCAATCTAAAATCACGGTTTTCTTGTATTAGCAATGTCTCATACTTATTCGGAGAAACCTAATATCATAGAGCAAATGCCTGCTTGCAAGTAGTCACCATTGTGGCTTTTATTCGACTCGTTTGCACCAAGCGCTTCAAAAATATTTTGTGACAGTTGCATACTGTAGTATACTGCAATAATCATAACAGTAGCCTGGTGAATGGAGTCCACGCCGTTTTCGCCCGCTTTACTTCAGTCCACGCTTGGTTTGGACTGCTGCTCAGCTCATCTGCAAAACCCTAGTCATTCAGTCAAGTATTAATATTCCATTCAATCAACTATAAAGATGGTGCTTTGCTGAGCCCAGATATGAACGAATGCAAAAGTCGCCTCATGTGATTTACAATTTTGATATTGTCAGTGGTATGTCAGTGTCGACGAAGCTTGTAAGAAGTACACGCACCAGAGGCGAACCTCAATAATGGATGCTATATTTCAATTTTAATGTGTACATCCTTACTCAACATACACCTCACAAAAAAGCCCGTTAATGCAGTGATGCCTTTTACAGCGGAGCAGTTTCCCCAGGATCGTGTCCCCCGCAAAGAAATGTCGACACAAAACTCTGGTTGCCGCCGTCGCTCCTAGATGGCGGTAGCTGTCCAGAGTGTGGTGTTCGCCGGTTGTCCGCTTGCCGCCGTCGTTCACAGAGTGCGGCATTTCTTCAGAGGAAGAAGATCGGGAACGGAACGATCGGCGATGTGCGCAGCAGCGCGAATGGTTTCGCTACCGCTGCGAGGCCGCTATCGCCTTAAGTTCGACTGCGACGGGCGCTTCAGATTCCTTTGCGAAAGAAGAGCAGATCGCTCGCCTGGAAAGCCACCGCCGAGAACAGAAGCTACAGCTCCGCTGCTCTTCCTTCTTCACCAGAGTCGAAAGGCTGAAAGTTGTTTGCCGTATCTTTACTAAGAGGCAGATGGCAAAGGTTTGTTCTATCTTTCTTGGAAGATATTTAGACTCCGAAACTAAGGCGGACAAGACCGGCAAAAGATATGCCCCGATGTGACGTCGATGTTAGTTGCGAGAGAGGGTGGCGAGAAATCCGCGAGATCTGGCAACAGCGCCATCTTTTAAGGGACGTGTGGATTGCAAAGGCGCGTTTCAGTCTGACATCACTTTGAACGAGGATACTTCAGCGTTTTTCTTTATCCTGGTTTCACCACGGCGCGGTCTAGAGAGAAAAAACTTTCCGCTGAAAGGCGTGCAGTGGTATAGCTTCTATTCCTTAATAACTGCTAAGGTCTGTTTTGACGACGGGCAACAGGGCTGTGATTAAGAGTTTTAAACGAAAACAACAGTTTAGACCGCATGATCTTAGAGTTTAGGTAATCAGCTCACTAAGTATTCCTTTATGTTTTGTATCGTTTGTGCGTGTTCCATCCGGTTCGAAATGTCTGCAACAAAGGAGTTTATCTGTAGAGTGTGGTTGGGAAAAAGTTCCGCGGGTACTTAAAGGCTGTTTGAGAAATAAACCGGTTAGCTGAGTTTGAGACGTTCTCTGTGTCTGTTCCTTCTACTGAAAGTTCTTCCGATTTCATCCACCGCAGTCTCAGGTGTAATACAACATGATTGTTCCTTTACACTTTTGTTTTGATGTCCGCCATGGTTGATAGCGTAATCTTGAATTTACTATTTTATTTTAACTGATAGTTAAGAAAACAACAGCGTTAAAGTAAGTATCCCGTGTTACACTTTCGAAATGCACATTTTTAGTAAACGCATTTATTTTTAATAACTAGTTTGGAGTGAAGCAGCACTGTCCAAACGTTGCAGACGGTGTGCAACGAGCGCACCCTGATTGAGAACTTTAGTCTTCTAATAATAAAATGTCTGCTTTTATTTTTCTACCCTAGGGCGTCCCGTGTCTAACGTATATTCCTACGCCGTTCTTGCGAAACTCGTAGCAATCGCACGCCCCAGCGCCTTGTCGATTGAAAATGAATCCCGGGAGACACGCAGATTGCTCGCCCTTCCAAGTTCCGCGGGACTTTCTTCTCCAACCTCGTTCGCTTTTCAAATTCAACCGCAAGATACGATGTGACTGAAAAAAGTCACCTCGACTCCGTTTGCGCAGGGCTTCGATTGATGGAGGAATTTTCAATTGAGTACAAGGAAAGTTTTTCGGTTTATTTTTGAGTGAATCATAAAACTATTGCACTCCGCGCCATACAAATTTTTGTAACAGTTGAAAAACGTTTAGTATTCATCAAAAGTGTTTATCAAGTCTCTTTGTACACTTTCTTTTTGACTTTTGCATGTACTTTTTTGTTTTGCTAAAAGAAATATAAAAGATATAGAGTTCTGGCGGTGAACAAAATTGTTCTCTTGTCTTAGATTTTCTGGCAAAGTTATGATTACTTGGCAGGACTTTATTGTCTGCAAACTTCCGTTTAATAAGCATCTGACTGAATTTCTAAAAAAGAAAAAAAGAGATTGCGAGAGCAATTATTATAATGACGTGCGTCTAGACGACTGTAAATATAAAAACAAGAGAAGTATTTTTATTTAAACAAAAAATAAACTAGCTAGTATGAATTCGAGTGGCAAAGGAAAAACTACAACTCATTTTCATTTACCCATGCAACGTTTAAATATCTTCTTTTATATATGATATTTAATTTATTTCATCTTCCCGGAGCTATTTGTTTATTGAGTCAATGTTTGCTCTTACCCCATTATAGCGATTAGTTTGTCATTAAAGCAAATTACACGAATGTATGTAGACTCCTTCCAGCTTCATAATGAATTCCATTCGCGATAGTGAAAGAGTATCGCGAAACTTGCCGGAGTAGTGTGAAGCGTGCCACATCAATATTCTAACTTTTTTATTTGAACGGTATAAATTTACGTTTCTTAATAGCATTCTGAATAACGTTGCAGTTAACTTTCGTAGAAAGTTTAAATTTGATCCTCCAAGCCTACCGAGAGCAGCTTGGTTACATGCAAACGTAAAACCGGATCTTGATTGGAAAAAGGAGAAACTTGGTTCACGGTCCCGACTTCGACAGCCGAGAATAAGGAAAACAAAACAGTCAGCATCCGCCGGATGTGCTCAGGGCGTGCTGTACCAAGTATTTATCCGGCTGATACTGGTCATCTTTGTCGTCCGTGGTTAAGGCGGCTCGCCTACCACTTCTATGTGTTCAAGTGTCACCGTTCTAAACCAAAAGTTCCAAATTGGGGTAACCATTTTGTACTTAGCCCGAGACTGAGGCAGGAAAAGAGGAAAGTTTCAAAGTAGAAGAAAAATTGGTGGTGCTTGAGAAAGTCCGTTTTTATTCCGATGCCAAATAGCTGGACACCTAAGTAGGCAGACTGTAAGGCTGGGGATGAAGAGGACTTGAAATTGAAAGGTTAAAGTCAGATAAGGTTGTTTTTTTTTCTTTTCGCACCTCCTCGACAGTTTCCTAGATAACTCAATTTTATTTACAAATAAATGAACGCTTCAGTATATATTATATGGAATGATCGATTTAGAAGATTTTCTAAACGGTATCGGGTACAAAAATCAAAATAAATTATAAAAGAGTAGCGAACTAAGAATTAATAAAAATTTAACGCATGAAGACTGTAGGAAACTGTCCGAGCCACTAGTCATTAAAAGGAAATCAAAAGAAAACTACATAATCGCACCGTCATACACATACTTTGTTTCGTGACTGCAACAATCACCGTTATGTTAAAATAACCTCTATGGTGCGGTCTTTAAAAATGTTCCCTTCTCGGTGTTAATTTGCATTTATTCACTTTGGGAAAGTAATAATTCATCTAATTTAACTGACATTTCATTCATTCAAAAAGGACTCGAAATACATTAGTGGTGTTTCCACGCCAGATCACACAATAACTGTCCGTGTCATAATATTTATAGTTATATAAAAATTATGTCAATACCATGTTCTTGTGAAGCACATTCAGGTAGATGTAAACGTCGTAGCTAAATGTTTCCTAGATATCTAAAATTGAGAAGCTCGAGGCGTGAACATTGTCGAGATTTCATGATGATAATTTGCAGAGGCGCCATTGTCGCCCAAAGCAGGCACGTAGTTAGTTCTTTTCATTTATTTTATAGGCAATTCAAGACTTGCACACCAAATATGAACAATTACAACTATATATTTCTATATAAAAAAATAAAACGAAATATATAAAGAGAACACGTTTTAGAGACACTTTCACAAATTATTTACCAGCAAACGGTTTTATGCAAAACGTCTCAAAAATATAAGAAAATTGTACGTCTGGAAATACGGCTTACGAATTTCTACAATATTTGCTTATCAAATATTGTAATTTTGTAATGAAGGCAGAAACGTGAGTAATTTCTCTAAAAGTAGCAGCATTGCACATCAATATTGAAAAACAAAACTTCATATTTTTTTGTTTATGAACTCTCCTTAACTCGCTGAAGTAACTTGAACTAACTTAGAATGGCAAAATATTGAGTAACACATGACCTTCACTTAAGAAAAACAACAACAAACCTTCACTCCAATTGAGCTAGCTTGTCTTCGTCATAGGGACTTTGTCGCGCGGCGTCGACTCCAAGAAAATATTCTCTAGAACCGACAAAGTTTGTACATAGGTGGTGCTGTGTTGCAGAGCGTAGTAAGTCGCCATAACTTAAAACCATGGGACTAGGATAAAAAAAAACGAATAACACAGCACCAAATTTTAAGAATAGCTGAGTTTATCCGACCACATAAAAACAAGAAAAATTAAAAACAGAATGACATTGCGAAGATTTGACAAGACGTGGCTTGCCAGGATAAATCCTTTCAACAGTAGACACCATTCTAACAACAAGCACGCGCCGCCAAGCACCCGCAAAGATGATCTCCGTCAAGTCTATGAGAACCGACCGACTTCCTAATCGCTATGGTGTTAGATTATAAAGTGTCCTAACCAGCTTGTTTGCGTGCGTTCACTTCTCAGAAAGTCATACTGTTCCAAGCTTTGTTTCATCTCTCTGTTTCCTTGTGTAGCCTCCTAAAGGCTCTCCCCAATCTCTTACTTTGTAAGGAGTGTCGGCAGACGAAACTACTGCCGGCAGTTGGGAACAGAATGAATGGCAGATTGCCTTGAAACTCACGCGCGCACACAAGGACGGCACGTTACAGCGTAAACGAAGCGAGGGTAGTCTTCTATGACATGTTCTCTCCAAATGCTAATGTGAGAGTTTCTGAATTCCTCCTCGAGGCTCCAAATGTTTGGTTAGCGTGGTGAAACCAAAACAGCAAAAAAAAAAACGTCCTTGCGTTACCGATCTTTATCAGTATTCCTTGTACGATACGTTACACGTCGATAATTTGAAATCGTGAGCCGATGTAGTTTGGTTTCCACCTCTCAATGTTGAACACCAAGATAGCGACCCCCAGATATTACTTCCCTCGCTTTGTTTATGGCAGTGACTTACGTTCCTTGTGCGCGCGCTTGAGTTCTCAGGTAATCTGCCATTCATACTGTTCGCAAATGCCGGCAGCAGTGACGTCCGCCGACACTCCTTAGAAGATAAGAGAGAGATGGGGCGGGGACCTTTAGGAGGCAACACAAGAGAACAAATATAATACAAAGGTTGGGACAGTATGACTTTCTGAGAAGTGAACGAACGCAAACAAGCTGGCTACGAAACATCATGATCTAACACCCTGAGATTGAGAACTTGGTTGGTTTTCGTGGCCTTAAAGGGGCACTGAAGCCGATTCTGAGATCGTCCTTTTGTAGTGACAACTCAATCTAGACGCTCTAAGCATCCCAACAAACCCAAAATCCAAATCATGCGTAGCTTGTTTTCTAGTTAAAGCATGTTCGAAAATTGCGACACGCCCTTTTTGGGAAGAAGTTTCTTCCGAGTGAAGCGGTCAACGAAGGGCGCTTCGCCCGCGGTGAAAAAGAAGAGTCTTATTCAAATGTGTACCTATCAGACTCTCTTCAAAACTAGTTAAAATAAAATCGTTCGGAATCTGCGCGTATTGTAGGGCTTTCATTGGTCCACACAATGTAGTTCGCGAGAAAAAAGAGTCCACTTGTTTTTCTGTTTTCCTGAGATGAATAGGCAGTTTTGTAATATAGGACTTGGTATATGTGGGAACTACTACATTTTAAACAATATAAGATCAATAAGGACCATTTTCAAATTGACTTCAGTGTTCCTTTAACGAAGATTATCTTCGCGTGTGCCTGGAGTCGGATGCTCGTTGTCAAAAGCGTGCCTAGTGCCGTAGAGATTTTGCCTGCCAAGCCACGTCTGCTCAAATCTTCGCAAAGTCATTTTTTTTCTTAATCATTTCTTGTTTTGATGCGGTCCAATAAACTGAGCTGTTCTTGAGATTTTGTATTGTGTTGTCCGAGTTTTATTCTTTCTAGTTTCATGGTTTTAGATTATGACTACTTTCTAGGCTCTAAAATAGGGCAGCAATGTTGTACACATTTTGTCGGTTCTAGAGAACATCTCTCTGGAGCCGACGTCGTGCGGCAAAGCCCCTATAATGAAGACAAGCTGGCTCAATTTGAGTGAAGGTTCGTTGTTGTTTTTATTAACTGAAGTTCATACCTTACTTAATATTTTGCCATCACACGTTAATTTAAGTTGCTGCAAGGAGTTATGGAGAGTTAAAAAAACAATAAAAGATTAAGTTTTGTTTTTAAATGCTATTTTGCTACGTGCAATGTTGCTAAGTTTAGAGAAGTTACTTCCGTTTTTGCATTAATAACAAGATTACAATAATGGAGAAGCAAATATTTTATATATTCGTAAGCCTAATTTCCAGACCCACAATTTTCATGTATTTTGCGACGTTTTGCGTTAAATCGTTTGTTGGTAAATAATTTGTGAAAGTGTCTTTAAATCGTGTTTTGTTTTATTTGTTTCGTTTTTTTTTTTTGCGTCGACATAAATATTTGTCATTTTTAATATTCCGTGCACAAGTTGTATATTATCTATAAAATAAATAAAAAATAAATGAACTACGTGCCTGCTTTGGTGTGACATTGCAGCTGTGCAAATTACCATAATGAAATTTCGGCAACGCCCGCGCCTGGAGCTTCTCAATTTGATATATCTAGGAAACATTTAGCTGCGGCGTCCAGATATAGCTGAATGTTCCTCATAAGAACATGGCTTTCTCGTATATTGTTTTACAGAAATATCACAAATATGACCTGGCAGTCATTGTACGATCTGACTTGGAAACACCCCGCTCTACTAATTCTCAAGTTGGACGTTTTACGCAAACTCAGGTTCCAGCTTGTATGGTTAGCCACGCTTTAGATAGGAAAATACCGTATTTACTCGAGTAATAGCCGCACTATTTATGAACAAGGCCCTTGCGTCAACTTCCCCATAGAACAAATATGCAGCCAAGCATTGCGTTGCGCATAAATAGCATAGCGAATAACCAGATCGAGAACACGATTGACCACTCAAATACAATCATCACTGATGGTATCTTCGCACGAAGACGTTACTTCTGTCCTGTAAATAGCTGGAATCATGCTGTCGATCGCAGTGATTGGCAATCTGGGTGCTCTGCGGAAAAGCGAACCCTCAGGTTTTCTTCATATACAGTGTGGCTATTACTCGAGTAAATACGGTATTCGTTAGTTCTGAAACAAAATTATTCAACAATTACTCTGGTGTACCTTGGGATCGCATTTAGTGTCCTTCCAGCCAATATCTAGAAACAAGTCCTGAGGTTTTTGACGACGTTTATATTCCACTTGGAGTTTATTTTTACATCATTACGAAACCGCGGTGCGTCCTAAGGTAGGTACACAGCTTTTGTCGCTCTCGCTTACCACATCATTATCAGCAAAGAGACCGATAGGAGTTTGGCCCTGTCTTACTTTTAAGAGCAATCAAGGGTTATTGCGATGCCCAACCGCCTTCATATATCCTACGTACATAGAGAGGCTATGCTACGCGTTAGGGATGTCGCGAACCACCCTAGGTTCGATTTCGAAGGGTTTCGATATTTTCGAAGCGAACTGAGGTTCGCATTCGAAAAATTTCGATATTTTCATACCGACCGAGGTTGGAAATCGAAAAATTCGCAACTTTCGATCACAGTGGAGTTTCGAATTCGAAAAGTTCGAAGCTTTCATGGTTTCTAAAATTTCTGGTTCGAATATTTCGAATATTTTTTTACTTGAGGTTCGATAAATTCGAAGATTTCGAACTTTCCTAACTTAAAAATTTGAGATATTCGAAAAATTTAAATTTCTTGGGATCTGAAGTTCGAAAAATCGAATATATCGAAATTCTTTGGATAAAAAATTTGAAAAATTCGAACGCTTCGAATTTTTTATAGACATAAAGTTCGAAAATTAGGAAGATTTTGAATTTTTTTCTGCATAAAGTTGGAAAAGGTCGAAGGTTTCGATTCTCCTTTAAAGCTAATATTGAAAAAAAAAACTTCGAAGATTTTGAATGATTTTTTTGTGTGCTGGAATATTTGCCAGTGCAGAGTGACGTGTGACCATAGATCAGTAATTTTGACCGCCAGCCCGGCGGGGGGGGGGGGGGGAGGGGGGATCTCTAACGTGCATAGCGCAATAGTGATAACACGAACGCACTGTTTTACGATACTCATCCAGTTCGAAACGGCCAGGGGCGGGCAGGAGGTTGAGGCTCAAAAAACCCTTGAAGCGACCTGGCAAAGTACCTCCCCACCCCTTGCACGCTGGTAGTAATCCGATCGAACGCCGCCCGAGTGACGCTGGCATATAGTAAGTTTAGTTTGTAATTGTCCTGGCGGTTTATTTTCCGGGACGGAGGAAACGCCCCGCAAAAAGCACAGAAGCCGACACAACTCGGAGGTCGAGGAGCGTTCTACAATACAAGTGGCGTCGGAAGAGTTAAAACGGAGGGAGGGGGAGGTGCTCTAGCCCCCTTCCCCCTTTCCAGATATTTCGGACTGTTAAAGAAAACAATACGGGGAAAGAAGGTGTGGTCGAGCTTATTTTAATCTGAAATTATTTATGTATATGTATAGCTACTGTCGCTCTTCACTGCATAAAAGATCGCGTAGAATCGTCATTTTCGGAAACTCGTTGTCAGAAGGCACTACTTGTCACATGCTTAGAGGTTCGGAAGTTCATAGCTATGTCTTTTCGACCTAAATAACTGTGCCATTGGTAAAAGAAAAATAAACATAACAATGAATGTGGGGATAAAAACCTGGAGAAAAAAAAAAAAAGAAACTATAAAGATCCCGCCGGAAGTGTTGTATCCTTGCATATTCAGAAGCTCAGAACTTCGAAACAAGTTTCTCCTACCAAAATGTCTACAGGTTAGAAGAAACACTTCCCACAAACGTAACGAAAAAAAAAAAAAACTTTTTTTAATGACGTGTTGAATTTGATTAATATTAGAAATCTCCTCCATGAGTTAAATTATTCCTCATTCCACATTATTTTCTATTCTGCAGAGGGCAATTATATGTACTGTCTGTGGTGTTAATTTAAATGCGATACCTCAAACAACTTACGGGGAAAAAAATGCCACGTTTAGGACATAGTTGCCCGCAGATTACATGTTTTGGACATTTCTTCGAAACTCGTATTGAATAACAATAATCACATCTTAAGACGACACTTCACCTAGGCTATACATAGATCATTCTTAAAAAGTTTAACATCTTTACCGTAAATAGCTTCGGCTTTAGCGCGCTTCAAATATGGCACAAACGACAATCGTCAAAAACCCGTCGTCCTTCCTCGCCCCTTCGGGAATTTATTTAATTAAAACTGAGCTTGCCAGAACGTTGTGATAAGCGGCATTGTCTTTCGTAAGGAACGCAGCACCGCATGTAAAAATTCGAGAAAAAAAAATTTACGATTGTACCTCACTACTTGAATTCAAATGAAACCGTCCGCCGGTCTTTCGAAGTTCGTCGAACTTTTGATTTTTCAGAAATCGAAAGTTCGAAACTTTTCGATTTATCTTGGCAAATAGGTTCGAAAGTTTGAAAATTATCGAACTCCTTGGCGTAGGAAGTCGAAAGTTCGAAAAGCATCGAACTTCTAAGTGCAAGAAATTCGAAAGTTCGAAAATCATCGATGTTTTTGGTCTATCAAGTTCGAAAGTTCGACAAGCATCGAATTTCGCAGCATATTAAATTCGAAAGTTCGATATGGATCGATTTTCTAGCGTAATAAGTTCGACGGTTCGAAAAGCGTCGAACTTCTTAGTTTTACAAGTTCGAAAATTCGACTTCCGTCGAATTTTACAATATGGAAAGTTCGAAAATTCGAAATCTTTTCGAACCTTTCGAACCGCTCGATTCGATCATCGAAACTTCGGTTCGAAAAGAGTTCGCGGCATCCCTAGTACGCGTGAGCAAACCCGCCATAAGCCCTTTTGTTTCCATACATGTTCCTTCATTGTAGGCTGAAGAGCAGCACACCGCCGTAGCGTATACTGCTGTGCTAAGACTCCAAGGCTAGCGTTCGAATTTTTTTTCGCGTTTATGTTTCTGAAAGTTTTGATTTTATGATTCATTTTTGTATCAGTCAGGGTGGGACATTACGTGCTCTCATGCAAGATTTCAAGCTCGAAGAATGTCTCCTCCTGCGTCCGGGTTGGCTCAGAGGCAAAACACTGGCAGAAAAAGAGTTCCCAGTAGGTGAGGTTGAATCCCGGCTTAAGATACTCGCAATTTGACGAAGCCTTTTTGTGCTATAGGAGCTGATTGGGACTATAATTGGTTTATGAGGCTTCCCCAGGTCAGTCGAATTCCCCGCGGACAGTTAATAGGGTTATTTTACGTGTCCCGAATTCATTTGACGAATAGCTAAAGACGACCCCATCCTGCATGCGAAAATATTATTCTTTATTTCTCGTGGTCTAACTGGTAACGTTGGTGATTTTCCTATATGAAAATATACATTGGTATCGAAATTATATACACTACTTTAAGAGAAGCAACTACAAGAGACACGAGAATTTTAGTTTTTGCATCCAGGTTATACTCCCAGGAGGACAATTTATAATGGGATGATCTTAACCGTCAATACTGTAACTAAAATTCAGCGACAGACGTTATGCATTACCTTAATTACAGCACATTTTTATATTGGAAACTTCAGGAGGCCATATTCCAGGACTGTTTAATTTTTTCATATTTTCGTAACCAGTCTGTGTTCCAAGATATTCATCTCGAAATCTGCCACACACTCAGGCAATTACGCAACCAAATAGCGAAGATCGGCACAAGAGATGACCCTGGTGTAACGTAGTTCTTGCGTCTGACATTCCGTATGATAATGGAGCGGAGGTGAAGGGTTATTCCTCATCAGCCGAGAGAGAAAAGAAGTCTCATCAGCTCCGTCCTTTTGTCATACGGAATGTCAAACGCTACGAGCTACGGCACACCAGGGTCTGCTTTCGCGCTCGTCTTCGTTGCTTGCGTGGTACGCGTAATTAGCCGGACTGAGTGGCATATTTGGAGACGGATATCTCACAACAGGGAATGGTTACCAATATTCTAGAAAAACGGAACAGTCTTGAAATACGCTCACCTTAAATGTTCGGATATAAACGGATAGCCTGATTATTGTAATTCGCAACCGTTCAATACTGAGTTTAAGTGGATTATTAATCAACCACTACGGTTATCCTCACACTTAGTGTCTGTCTGGGAGCCTAACCCATGCGAAAAAAGTGAGATTTCGTGTACCTTCACTAGTTCTTTGTGTAAAAATGTGCAAAGGTTAATTTTTAACACCCGGTGTTTTAGGACGGTTGTATCTAGAATTGGACCTCTTTCGAACCAGTTATCATTCAAAATATCACGGTAAGACGTAAGACATGCTGTTATATAGGTCAGTTTTGTCCAGTATTTATAGTTTACAACTTCGTGACCTACCAACCTGAGCTGGCGTTGTTAAAAAAATTAGAAATATAAAGTTTTGAATTGCTTTTTTTATATATATATATATATCACATCTGGCATCGCTAATCAAGGAAAGGAACGTCGATTACGCTAACCAAGTGTAAATCTTTGCAAGTTTCTTCGTTAAATAAGAAAATAATATCTAGCGCGCAAAACATCAAGTCCACGAGTAATAGAAATACAAAAAACAACCGCTGAAGTTTTGTTGTTGTTGTTGTGTTTTTGTCGAAGTAAAAAAACGGCGCAGCAGCAACAGGAAAAAATCTGATCTAAAAATAAATAAAATAAAGGAAGATCGATTAGTGGATCCTCAGGGAGTGCGTTGGCTTGACCCTTGGGAAAGGCTGCACACCTCCGCCATTGGGAAATGCTAACGCTGACACCTTCACTTTTTTGTTTTGCCTTTCCCTTTTGCGCCCTCTATTTTTTATGCCTCTTTTTGTCTTCGTTACGGAATCAGTGCTAGCGTTTCCCAAAGGGAAACATGTGTGGCGTTTCCCAAGGCTCATGCTAACGCATTTCCTGAGGATCCACCGATGGATCCTTCTTAAATTGTTTCCGGCCTTGGGGGTTCTTGTTCGGCCGCCTTGGACGGTTAGCAGCGGCATCCGCTGCCTGCCGCTGCTTTCGCTGTTCACCGGTTCCGGGAGCCCGTCTCCTTCGTTCACGATCCGTCTTGCTTTTGCCGTCTACTTGAACCAACGCTAGTACTTGTTCACACTCCATTTGTAGCACAGACCAAGGCATACGCGCTCCGCACACGTGCAAGCTCAGATTCGCCCCACCGTCCGCGCGCGAACATTGGCTTCCACCCCGTGACGTCCCCTCCCTCTCGCCTCGGCGAACACCGCCAAGAAGACAAGGCCGCAGTGCTCCTCCGGTGACGTCAAGGGCCTAGGCTGACGGACGCCGCGCTCCTGTATGAACTTCGGCGAATTGCGCGTCTATTTGCCGTCGTACGGACGAGTTTCAGTGAACAAAAACGCGCCTAGTGGGCTCAAAGCCGATCTATAAACATCAATTGGGCTCTGAAACATTTTACTGCCCATTTAGGCGGTCGAGCGCCTCCTTTATGGCGGCACGAATGACTTCTAGCATGTAGTACGAAACATCGTATGAACGTCGTTTGGGAGTCAAAACTTGTGTTATTAGATAAAACTGCACCTATAACTGGTTATTGAAACACAAAACATGTTTAACGGCACACAGTATTATTACTTTACAAAATTATTGTCATCATTCATAATTCAGAAAAAAATGCAAGACGAAAATGCGGACATCATGACTTCTCATGCCAGATATAAGGGGTTTGTTTAAGCAGTAATATAGTGTGATTATCGCTGCAAATAGTGTACTTTGTTTATCATGACATTAACCCGAAACTGGAGCACGCGGAAAATACTTTTCCAGGGTCAGAGAAACTAAACAGGAACAAACACATCTCTAACTACGATAAAGGGTTTCATTGAACCACGTTTTGTATATCACTGCGCCATCTACATGATAAATGGTAAGGATAAACTTCCACCAGCTCGCCTGCGCAGTGTATGTATATTCGTAGACTTAGTATCCACTTACAATATTACTCAGATGCGTACTGGTTTCGATCTGTATACTGGGAGAATACGTAATTCAACGGAACTTAAAGAAGCTGAAGAGGTTCTTGAAAAAACTGAAATAGAAATGAATTCTAGTGGTGTATTTGTATCCCGTAAATTCGGAATATCCCGTTCTGTTTTCCCGGAAAATGTAACTAAACGCGAGAAAACACGAAAAACCTTCGACCAGCTGTTACGTCATAACATGATCTTTTGGTTGCAAAGCGTGTGTCGCTCGTCTGGGCAGCGCGTGCAATTGCAAGCTTCCCAGGTGTATTCTCCCGTAGTGACACCAGTCGTAACGTCTTTTTCTAACCTTCTTTTTTAATAATGGCAAGAGTGCACTTATATAGTTTTGATAGGCGTTCAAGATGCGCGAGAGCGGAGATTCCAAAAACTGTTTTTATGACGTAACGCTCCGGAAAGCAGAGACTTCAGCGGTCCTTTGAAGATTATTTTTCGAAGCTTCCGTGCACCAAATTAAAAAAAAGAAAAAGAGATTCTCTTGATATTGGTTATCGTGGAGGTCATATCATGACGACATATGTGTTTTTACTCAAATAAAGGACGACTTTCAGTTTATAATAATAAATAAAACAGTTAAAAAAACACAAGGACACACAGGACAGCGCCTTGTCCTGTGTTCTTCTCTTTGTGTCCTTGTGTTTTTCGCGCTGTTTTTCATCATTATCATATATCAACTAGTCCAACAATCCATCCTCGTGCGCTTCAATTTCCGATTGAGGTAGTTGAAGTGTGTTGCCTACGAAAGCAACTTATCTATGTTTCGAATATTTTATTGCTTCGTTTCACAACACTGTTTATCTATAGAGAGGAGCAAACTCAACAAGCATATCTTGAAAAAAAAACTACTTATGTGAATTTGTAAGTTAAATATTTACCATAGCGCTGACAAAAACTGTCAATATCTGGCCCTCAAATAGTTGGTGTGCATCATTTTTAATGCTGCATAAATGTTAAAATAATATCTAAATTGAAACTTATCAACAATACTGATAATAAAAATATACATGTAAACTTAAACATAGCAAATAAAATCGCAGCTTCATGCATTCCCATTGGAAGCTGAAGTAGTAAATTTGGTATTGCTCACCTTTAAAAGAACTCTCAGGTATCCATAGCGTGTATTCCACAAGGCTTGAGCAGGCAAATAATATTGCAGACAAACACATAAGCAAAACCAAATCACATACAGGCACAACCAAACAACATTTCTGGAACCACCTCTTGCACAGCAGCGAAATCCATTCCCTTCCTCTTTGAGTTCGGGTCTTCTCTAGTGGTGTGCACAGTCATAGTCTCCTCTATTCACAAAGCCTGGTAGTTCGACGACGGAGCCATAGAGTGCCCGGTCGCAGATTTGGAGCGCGAGGATCTGGTAGCACAGAGCATCAAAGAGCCATTTCTCGGGAAACCTGGACGTCATCGCACAGCTTTTGCAGCGGCGAGGACCCGAAACGCACTTGTTCGCTCGGGAGAAGTGTGTTTCGGCGTCTCGCCGCAGCAGGGCGCCAGTCACGTGGCTCTCCTCTCATCCGTTGTCTGCCGCTCCACCTTTTCCATTTCGGCGGCCGCCTCTCGTGGTGATCTGCCAGGCTTTGTCAGTATATAGGAGGCTATGGCACAGTTGATAGGTTGATTGGTCAGCCCGGGAATTTCGACGGAACTACTCCAGTGCGGCTGGCCGCCCGGTAGCGTCGTCGACATGGAAATTCTCCCGGAGCACTTCAGCGTCTTATGAAGTGAAGCTCGCGTACCTAGAAAATAAAAGCAGCATTCGTGTAAGCAACGGGAAGCGCGAGCGAAGAGGCTATGAGAGTGATCAAACGAGAACAAGTAGTGTGTTTCAGTCATCTAACGAACTCAAAACCTTCGAAAACTGGTGAAACGCCAAAACCATTCGCAACCATTCGCCAAAAGAGGTGAGTCGTAACTGCAAAACAAACACAGTTGCGTGCGTTGGTTTAGGTAAGGAGAAAGCACGACATGCTTCTCCAACCTCGAAACGTTAAAATATTCGCGAAGCCACTCGAACTTGTACTTTCATACTTTTGTGACTACATTTCTAGTTACCTACTTTACGCTTTACCAAAGAAAACAATGACTCGAAAAATGGAGAAGTTTTCACCTTGTGTTGCTCGCAACGGCGAGATTATCCGACGAGATTGCTTGTATCCAAGCATCACGAAGATCATTCTCGTTCGGGAATCTGAACACTGTCACCCTCGGGTCTTCAGTGTAATTACCTCGACAACGAGGGAAGTAACATTTCAACGGCATCGGTACGCCGTTGTAGAGGACGAAGGCGAACAAGCGCGCACGTTTGACACGACACCGTCAACACAATTCACTATAACTACCGATAAAGAAAGAAACCTCAAAAAGCGCTACTTTTTATTGGCTGTTGAATGCCGGCGCATGCGCAATGGGCATCCCGTCGGTGCCCAGGAGCCGATACGTCGTGGCATGGCGCAACCGCGTGACTCTCTGGGTGAAAGGGGTGGTGCGTTGCGTTCGTTGAAGCCGACGTCCCAGGCAATTTGAGCCTTCAGCTCTGCAGCTCTGGGGTAGTTTGACGTCATCTCTCCGAGCGCTCCGGCTAAGTGTTTTAGGAGGTGTTGCTTCCAATCCGTAACGTCGCCTCCTTCTTGCCTTTATCCTTCATTACTTTTCTACTCTACAGGTGGCGGATTTTGCTTTCTACTGCTTTGTCCGCAGACGGACGCCGTCAGCTTTTCCCTGTCATGTGGGTAGTAATGCTAACACATTGAAAAAAAACACTAGAGAAGCACACAATCATCACCACTAGTCAATAAAAGCAATTACTTTTCTATGTAGATAGATTGAGGCATCATCTGACGCAGCACTCTGCGCCTACTTTGTTTCTTTCGTAGGGGTACGGTAGAGTCCCTAGAATATTTACTGTCGAATGCCTACTTGCCTACGATCTGAATATCCTGGAAGATAGGGTGACAGCCAAACGCACGGTGCAAGAAGTAAATGCCCTGCCACCGTAGAACGCAGAGAGAAGTCGCGCTCTCACGCTGTTTAATCGATGCATCGTCCGGTTTATGTAATGTATGCCTCGCCGCACGTAGGCAGGATTTGTAGAACACACCCACGGGGCAATGAACATATTTATGCTGATGCTTGGCGGCTACACCACTTGTTCCGAGTGTTTATCGCTGAGGCGACGGTACAACCGTGCCGACGCCGAAAGGCGACGAGAGACATGACGATGAAATTTCGGCCGCTGCTTGATTGGCCCCATCGGATCGGAGCATCGGCTGCGCTCGAAGTTAGCGTGAAACGGTGGGTAGACATTTGCCATCAGTAACTCTCATCGCACGAATTATAAGACGCAAACTAGTTACACCTTCCTTCGACTTGACGGCATGCTGTAGCCGATTATTAATATTTTCGTCCATATAGCAACCGAAACTAAAGAAATGCGGGGCATGAGGAGATCCCCAGTGTCTTATGGTCGCTCCTCAACCAATCGGAGTGCGGCATCCACCGATAAAAAACGCCCAAGAACCAACCAAAAAGCAAGAAGCGTAAACGTCATAGGCCGCGCTCGGAGTTTCTGAAACTCGATGAACTTTGTACTTAGAAACTTCATTAGAAAACGTTATCGTGTTTACGCCATATTTCTAAAGGACACTTCGAAGGAACGTAAAACACGGAAAAACGTTTCCGTGTGTTCCTCACTCTCAGGCTTTGGTCATTATGAATAGTCGCTAGCTGTAGTCCGTGGCATCTTAAAGTTCTTGGGGAGCTCCTCCCACCCCTTTCCACTTTAGCACAGCGAACGCTGGAGAGAAGGGGACGTCTTCTTCAGCGTTCGCTCCGTTAAAGGGGAAGGGTGAGGAGAAGCTTCCCCTAAACTCTCGATCTGTCACCGACTGTATCCGTTTTTTTGGACTGCTTTTATAAGTATTGTTACGAGTAGTTTAAGGTTTGTTTAATCGCACCCCGGTTTTGTTGGTCCTCAGCCTTTTGTTAATTAGCGATTAGGGGATGAAAGAATGGGGGTGATATATCAGTCCCTGATGCTCGCCGTCCTTAGAAACAACGAAATAAATTATTTATGCCGCCATAAAACAAAACATATATGCCACCGCGCGTGCGCGCGTTTGTTCCAAAAAGGGATTTTCGCTTAGTAACGCAAATTGATTTGCCCGATTAAATCCCACACCCTCGTTTTTGCACCCGCCTTTGGCCGTACCCACCTGCACATGGAGCACGGCTTATTTCAAAGCGGGTTTCATTTTTTGTGTCTTTTTTATATTTAGCATATTATTGTATTATTCGAACGTAGTGATTAGAGGGAGGCATTAACTTGCAATTACGACGTGGGTAGAACGTAAATATTTACGGCGGAGAGAATGCCCAGGCTGCACACCTTTGACATGGCTCGCCTTTTTAATCGCCCGCGTCCACACGAGAATAGAATTTATGAGCCACGCAAATGAAACTTTTGGAACTGACCCCACGGCTAATGACACGACGTACTTTGTTGCTCCACGTGCTTTAAAATGCGTTAAAAACTATTGTTGTTGCATTGTCTCGCAGCGGCCAGCTTTGCTATTCATCCCTCGGAAGCGGCGGATGCATGCGACCATTTTAAGATTTATAGCGTGCTCTGCTTTGCTCGCGGCTAATGAATCTCTAACAACGGCCTCCGGGATTTTGAAACAATTCCGCTGGGACGTACGTAAAAGCATTATGTAGCACAGTCATATGATTCAAATTAGTTCAGCTTGTACGGTAATGCCAGTGCGCCTTGCTTGACGTTTTATACGCACTGTAACTATTAGGCTTGAACGAAGGCTGAAGGTTAGCTTCGCTTTTGTTTGTAATCTAATCAGCACGAGACAGCCAACAAGACAAAAGCCCTTATCCCAATTAATTTAAAATAGACCAAATCACAAGGCGATAAAGGATAACCGACGAAAGTGTAAACAGGAATGGTATAGCCACTGACTGCTGAGAGAGTCGCATTAGCCGATAAGAAGAAGGAAGGACGAATCACAACGCATTAACATAATAAGCCCCGCCCCGCCATTCTTAACATCACAGAAGCTACAGCCGGTGAGATATACTAGCAGAACCCGAATCCTAAGATAATAATAATAATAATAATGTGTTCTTTTTCTTTGGTGCCCACAAACAGCTCTGACGCCTTTTGTGTGGTGCACTGTCAGTTCATGTTCACAGACACTAATTAAAATACCAACATGCACAAAATTGCACTGCCTTGTAAGGACACAACCACAAGTTTGTAGAGCACATACAACCTTCTACTAACTCTTGGTTCGATAGAATACACTTTTGGAAGGCCGACTTGAAACTAAAAAACTCAAGAAAAATATCTACCTCACAATCGCATTTAATATTAAAGGCGGACTGCATACGACATAATGGCGATAATTCACAAATTCTAGAAGAATAAAATGTTGAAAAAGGGCGACTAGTTTTGGAGGCCACATAAAACTCTATATTCAACAGTAAACTTTCAGTTTTAACAGTATCATGCACTACCTTATGAAGAAAATGAATGTCTCTAACAACCCTCCTCGATTGTAGCCTTACAAGACTAAATAAAGATAGCAACAAATCGTAATTAAAAAAATAAACAGTTTCCGGTATCGGTCATAAATAATTCGCATGAATTTCTTCTGCACACGCTCAATCCTTTCAACTTGTGTTAAAGATAGTGAATCCGAACTAAGTGAACCAAATTCAAGTCCTGCGATGATGACGGGAGAAACGGCGCAACAGCATCTCGAAGATGGAGTTGTGTTGGGAGTGCGCGTTTTTACGAAAACCTACAAGTTTAAAAAAAAGTCGAAGCTAGTCCGATTCTTCACCTAAGTTAAGTCTGTATTCTGAGCATTGGTTATCCAAATTGGAAAATAGATATTGCTCCGTGGTTCCGTTGAAAGGATGTGCACCGTGCAAAACGCAAGTATGTTTTCTCTTAAGCGGGTGAAATGACGGGCTCTTTTTTTGTTCTTAAAGTGAGGTAGTGACACAATTAGTCACAACGGGACACACGAAAAAGATAATTTGTACCGGGCACGTTTTAGAGATTTCTGGGGAAATTACCAGCGAGCAAAACCCAGCCTTTTTCAACATTTTCCCTGGCACTCAAAAAATTCGCGGTGTTTTAAACTTCAAGTTAAAAGTGCGAGATATATATATTCTTTCTTTTTGCTGATTTTCTGTTTTAGCTTTTTAAATAAGCACGTTTCGCAATCCCGAATTTTTTTTTTAACCAAAAAAGAACAAGGAAAACATGAAGCAGTTGGATTAGATTCACTGGTCTCGAAAATTTAATTGGCGCCTGTTTCTCTAAAAAGTAAAGAAAAAGAAGAAAACATTGAGACCCTCAATCAATGATGAAAGAGGCGTCTAGAAACCGTTCTCCTGGAAACACTACTGACCGCACTTTTAGTGCATGTAATATCTTCTTTTTTTTCTCGCGTTTTACGCAATTTAGGTATCTCATCGATCGAGCGACTCGTTAAAGCAAAGGATCGGTGGATTAATTGAACTGGCGTCGGCCGACTTCTTCCGAGTGTTGGAATGTGGTTCTGCGCACTGAATGATCGATTTGTGGAGCGAAGCTCGCGGTCGAAATCTATTTCTCTCGTCGTACTTACGGCGCTAAAAAACAATATATACTTGTTCTCGCTTTGAACATTTGTCATTGGAGCACTAATAAAATAAATCTAAAAATTTAGTTTTCTTCTTTCTTTCTGAGTCAATTTATGCCACGATAGAGTTGACGTCGTCATATTTTGCTTTAGAAGGGGGCTTTTTGAACATGTTTTTTTCTCTAAGATATGTTTATCTTCATCCAATGACAAAAAGGGTCGTCACATTCCCTCTAAAGATATTGAACTTGGGGACATTTACTGGCTAATGTTTGGCTGTTCGTGTAATTTCCGTCGGTTTTAGAAAATAATCGCCAGGCATGATTAATGCAACATAATAAATATTGACAGCATTATAAAAAGGATGGACGAGGATTTGCCACGCGGTGCTCTCTCAGAAGCTACCACTGCCTGCACAGTGTGCTGGAACACAGATCATCGGGTCTTGCTTGATTGAGTTGATCCAACTTGATGGATTAATAGCGTTATCACTCCACAATGAAAGTTGAGTCGTTGTGGCAAAGAGGCGTTCATCTATTTCGGTACGGACACCTCACGACAAGCCCTGCAGCCATTGAGATCACGACATTAGTCGTAATTGGTTCTTTGGAGATCTTATCGGCTAAAGCCACAATATGATTGGCCGTGGAGTAAAAACTCAGATGCTTGGGCTGGCCACGCCTTGCGTTTCTTGGGGTGTCGGTCACCATAGTGCATACTATGATTAGGGGTACAAATTAAACGGAAATCAACGATTGGTCTTTTAAGTGCAACGACCTGGTGCACTATACACCGCGGAACATGCGAAAATGTAGACTCTATTGGTGTTTGAAAATGAAGACAGTCTGGTCAACACCACCTAGACAGGCCTCCGCATGCGTCAACACAGTGAGATCGATCGAGGCGTGAGATTGGGCAGAAGTGCAGTGTCAGTGTTCGGCTGCGGCTCGTGTCCAATCAGGGCGTCGAAGGTCGGACTCGGGCCCAATAGCCGAGTTAGCGCGATCCGACTCTGATGACGTTCCATAGAGGGAGAGGAGACCATGCGGAGGCCTTCTGTCTAGGTGGTGTTGGTCTGGTCAGGCAGTTCATATCTCAACGTTCTGACTACCGCTAATATTATTTTATTCTTTCTAAAATTAGTAATGATTTCTAAAATCACGCGGAGAATACAGGTTTTCGAGATGCTACCATTTCTCAGTTTTCCTCAACCACGTGAGAAGTCAATTCAGAACTAAGAATGATATAGAAGTATTAAACCCAGTGTTGCGCAACTTCATTCTAAAAACGAAATATGGTTCCGCGCGCAGCTAGCCGAGCAGGCAGGGCGCCCGTGGCAGAATGGTTATCGTGCTCGGCTCCCAAGCAGAGGGCGTGTTATCACGCCGGTAGCCTTGCTCCTGCTGCACAAGTGGGAACTAGAGCGCTCCAGTGCTTTCAGTCTCAGCTTTCAATATTGACTAGGTTTGTGGCTCTCTTATGGCGCTCAGCATGTTTCTGATTAGAACCATGCGTACTTTCAAAAGGTAACGTTAGATAATGCATTTAAGTTAAATATCCGACGGATCGTTAAGATTAGCCCCTTATACCATGCCGTCCTGGCCGTATAACGCACCTGCACAAACCACATTAGTGTAGACTTCAGGGCTTTTTTTAAAACAAATTGTGTAACGCTTCAAAAGAAACACCCCCTATATTTCGTTGTTTGTCAGGGTTCTTTCGGAACTATTATTAAAATTTCTTCATTTCTCAAAATTACATTATCGGGTTTCAAGCCCCGTGCTATATGAGGACATTGCATTTTGTTACGCAATGTCGCTGGTATACTAATTTTATATGGCTTTTGATTACGACATACAGGTTCACTCAGAAATAGTTGTTTCACAATCCACGCCAAAGCCGACCCATCAAAGGGAAGACGAGTTTTTATTCAGATTATTGCTCGAACTTACCTCGATGGAGCTTTTCAGAACTAGGAGGATTAGCTGGAGACATGCCGGGAGAGAGCCATTTTATGTCGAGTGTCGAACGACCTGCATTCCGGCAACCTGCATTAGAGCTTCGAATCAAACATTAAAAACAAAAGCAAGCAAACAGGAGTGCTTGATATGTTTCAGAACGATTTCAAAGGGATGGCCCGAACGCGGTGTACACGACGCACGAAACGATATTTATTATTTCGCGATCCGCACGAGGGAGCGTAGTGCTAACTTCTAATAAAGCCAGCAGAGCAGAGAAATACGTTCAAGCCCCATCATTTAGGATAGAAGAGGCCCACTTTCGCCCACCCAGTACGAACCGCTAGCACACTTTGCCCGGCCCTCTTACTGACGAAAGAGACTGATTGTACCGCAACGTCCCCGTTTCAGATTAAGTTGGACCGCAGCCACAGTTACTTACGACCTGATGTAGCCAATCAAGCAGCGGCAAAAGTGCAACGCCACGGCACTGGTCGGCTTTACGTGTCTTCAATCAGCGGCTAAAACAATCGCGTAACCAATAAAGTTCAGGGTAATGCAGCCATCACTGCGCCTAATTGGATTAATCGGTGATAAAGAAAACGAAAGAAAACACCAAAGCGACGAGCCCCATGACGCTCCACTTTTGGCGCTGCTTGATTGGGTTGATTGAATCGCGTTGGCTGTGGTCGAACTTAATGTAAAACAGTATACGGGAGGACGTATTAGCCTTTGAGTGCAATCGGTCTTCTAGAACGGGGAAAGTGCGCGGCTACGCTAAGTCCTTGGCAAGAGATTAAAAAAAAAAACATACGTGCGGTTTTTTTATTTAGGGAGACTCGGTTACAACCTAAATTCAACGAGGTGAGTCGTCTTTTTCTAAAGGAAATCTCGGGGGATGCTTAAGCTTCGCCTTTCAGAGTGGAAGGCGATAGCGTTATCGGGACCCGTTCGGAAAGCCTTCTCACATAAACCCGTGGTCGTTCCCAAGCCGTTCGAGCGTGTGTACGTGGTCTAGTCGGCAGCGTCACGTGTAACGTCATGTCTCTGTGACGCGTGACGTCACACGTGACAGTGATGTCATGATCCTATCGATCCGCTAGCGGAAAATTTTTCGTTAAATTTGGCCATTAATATTTTCCTAAATTTGGCGGCAAAGTATTTTGCTAAATTTAGCGGGTTGATAAAGTCATAACGTCAAAACTATGTGTGACGTCACGAGTGACGTCACACGTGGCTGCGCGCGTTGCATTATGAAATTTTCTGGTTATACCGGCGCCGGATTTTTTTGCGGCACAAGCTCCTAAACGCCATCGCGTAAAAAAAAGAAAGAAAACGAGAAAATTTATCGTGCAACATTACAAACCGGATATTTGGGGTAATGCCGCAGCATTTGACAGTACTCAAAGTTGGTCACCATTTTGTCATTGAAAATATTCATAAATAAATCTCTCATAACGCACGGAACAGAATGCGGTAGATACACAAATCTTGACGTCTCGTTTCAAAGCGTTCGATTTTGGCTGAGACGGAGCAGTCGGCAATGCGAAGTTCTTGTTTCAGATGTGGGATACATAACAGGCTGGCATAACAGGCTGGAACTTCTAGGTGACCTATCGTAGGCCACGGCAGTACAAAGGTTCGACAGAAATGCAACGTCAGCGTTTGCGAACAACTCCTCACTTCATGAGCCCAGCAGCTGGACGCTGGGGCTCATTATCATATAGAACCTGTTGCCCGGCTCGGTAGCTACGCAGCGGGTGGTGATTAAAAATCAATATAATGTTAACCGTGATTTGTTTTTTGATTTAAATCGCGATTTTCATTAGACCAGTTTTGCTACAACAATTTAAATAAACCTTCCACGCTAAAAAAGAAAAAGAAAGACTATTTTTTTTTATTATTTGCAGGATTCATTTTGACGCGGGAGCGTGCAGAGCTCGGTTTCTACCTTCCACTTATTACGTCAGCTACCGAACACCCTACCGCAACGAAGTAAGAGCGCAAGACGAACGAACACTAGAAGAGGAATGTCATATTGTAATCGACTCAGAACGCGAAATAAAGTTAAAATAAAGCTTTTGATCCAACCGATGCAAATCGAGCTGTTTCTATGCTAGTATGTTGGAATTAGGTCCCTAAAAAGTCGTTAATTAAACTGCTCTTTACATTTACATTATTTGTTTATTCCGCACTGTTTTCACTGATCAGACGAAATGATAAATCAACCTGTCGTGTTGAGAAATACATTAGGTGGTAAAGAATAACAATGTTGTAGCTTCCGTTATTTGAATCAAGTTAATCTGATTTGAAGCGAATAATGCTGATTTAAATAAACAAAACATGACCTAAATCAAATACATCCGTTTTTAATTAAACAAATGGCATTAAGACGATTAAAATTATCAATCATGTTTTGTTTCCACTCTGTCATGCAGCTTGTTAAGGGCTCGGGGACAGACAGGCTGGAGACCGGGTTTGGGACCGGGATATATGGATGACGATGTTTTAATGGGACATGAGTAGATGATGGTAGCGTCCGGTGGTAAGTCCGCGCCGTACATGTCCGCGGGTCCCCGTTTTACAGCCGCGGTGACGTGACGATGTTGCGTCATCGGCGGGATCCTGGTTCGATTGGTGGTGGTCGCTGGTTTCGACGAAGATGAGGTCCCACAGGCGAGGTCCCGGAGCTTTATGTGGCCGCAGCAGCAGCTTTCGTGATGTTGGTGAAGGAGGAAGACGAAGACCCGTTGATGTTGGTTACTTCGGCCGATGTATGAGAGCCTTGGTTCCAGGTCTTCGAGAGGGTCTCTGCCGAGCGATGGTGTTGCGGACCATCCCTGTAAGCGTGTCATAGATGGAGCACGGCGTCACCGGGGTTTGGAACGTAACAAGCTTCAGTGGGAAAGGGATCGATGCCTTTTAGCCACTAAGATAGCATATGTCCATTGTAAACATAATATTATTTTCCCTTCCAATTGTATCAAAGGGTGAAAAAATACGAGTGGTTGGAATTTCGTGTGCCGTGAGGCAGTGCACCCTTTGAGATATTTTTTTTTTAAACTGTGTATTTGTGAGTGCAGAACGCAGACGGAAATGTTTTACTTTTTGGACGTGTTTTTTGACGGGTATCAGCAACTGCTTCAGCAGCTCGAATTACCTTACTTGTCTTATCTATCTGTTAGTTCAAAACGATTGTGACATGATTTAGACGCCTTTGAATTACTCTACCTCAGCAGGATGACCGGAAAGACAAATAAAAAGATCAGCTTGCTATAGACTGCTTAGTCAGTTACATTGTTTGGCTAAACATTGAGATGAAAAGTTGAAGTATTTGAATATATAATATTTCTTTATTCACAAACATTTTCGACTATGAAGAAGAAATATGATTGATCTATTGCGTTCAAGGTTGTATTGAACATCATGGACAATATTTGCTCTTTCTTCTTTTATGTAATTGTGCGATCATCGAACGAAAGGGTTTTCACATTTCTGTCTCTTATTGGGAGGGTGACCGAACTTATGGCAGCTTAGAAACAAGAACGTTTCTCACAACACAAAAAAAAGTTTCAACAACCGAACACAACTAATTTTGATCTAGGAACGGCTTGTCGACTCCAGCAGGTAGAGACTCCATAACATGACCGATCACGTGCTCCTTTCCAATACAGGTAGGAGGCACATATGCGCCGCGGAAGCACTCCAAGCCGAAGCAACTCTTTCATCCGGTGCTCCGAAGAGGAAAAAGAAACTGACACGAACCCCACAAATTGATGACCGCTTCCGCAGGCTTTCCCGACTCGCATCCGAGCACCTGCCTCGCCGCCGTAAACCCCGGAGACACGAAGTTACCTCGAGGAGCCGACGAGCCCGGCAAAGTCTCCTAATCCAGGCCAGATGGGAGGATCCTTAATCCGCTGTAGATCTGTGGATCGCGGAGCGCGGACGTGAGCGATTTCGCTAATGACGTCGCGGGTAGTTTCCGGACGTACGCCTGCGGTTGCTAAGCCACTTAGGCCCCGCAACAAGATCTTGGCGAGCAGCAAGGTTTACGCGCACGCCGGCAACCAATCGGGCTGATGTAGATTTCTTTGGCTGCGGGGCTTCTGTACTCACCTCCTAATGGACTGCGGTGGACGCTACCAGCCGTCGCAGTGAATCCAGCGCCCTGAACGTATCAGGTGACTGCGTCTCTGCGTCTCTTCCGAAGGTTAAGCGGCACTGGCACGGCACGCTATGGCTTTGATAGCTCGCAGTATCAGCTGCCGTCCATCGTTAGGTGCAGAAGAGGAAGTCGCCCTTTCGCGTGGATTACGCGTGCCGGGAATCTTACCGACAAGCTCCCGGGAACCACGGCGTGTGTACGGCCCTCCGGTTTTCTCGGGACAGCCATTATTGGTGTCTGTTAGTAGCCGTAACCTGGTCAAACTATCTTGGGGGTCTCTGATTGAAAGAGCCATGCATGAACAAAAAAATACGCACATACACACGGGCAGCCGTGCACACATGCGCGCGCGCAAATGCGCACTCACGCGTACACGCGCACATGCACCCACTCGCCCACACGCACGGGCGCACGAGCGCGCTCGCGCACGCACACACACACATATACAAGCAGCTCGCGAGACGCGGTTTGCCTTTACCACTGGAAAATTCAACATTCCCATTTAGAAACATGACTTGTCACATACGGGGGAAAATCTTTGCTACGGAAAGTTATTTCTGAAAACAGCACCACAAGCTTGAAACTTCGCGCGCTGGGAATAAGGCAATAGTGTGCCGCCTCCGACACTGCGTCGCGTGCATTTCCACTAAAAAAATCGAACTTTACTTAGAGTAGGTTCGTTGCTCCATTTATTCATTCCAACTTGCGTTAGAGGGAGAAATTGCATTCTTAGAATTCAGACGAAGTTACCATATTTTTTAACCATCGTGGCCGGCTTCCCTGTGCAGATAATTTATTTCCAACTGTCGCGATTGTTCAGGCGTAAAGAAGGAAGCATTAGAAATTTGCTGCAATAAGATACCCGGAGCATCAGTTATATAGACCCTATTTCACATAGCGCTAGGTGTAAGAAACTGCAACGGTTTGCTTCTGAGGAAGACAAAGTGCGTTTGTGAAGGTATCGTGTATTTGTTCTGCTCTTTATTATCCTTGGAGCATAACCTACTGACATTTATTTGATCGGACTCGTGTGGAGAAAAAAATATGTAACTAGAAAATGGCGGGGACTTATTCAGCTGCATATCTACGCTCGTCCCGATCTTATTATCACCAAACATGGTTGGGCTATAAATGCATGTTTTAGATAAGACATTATCGTTATTAGTAAAGTACGTGTACATTTTTATTTATGCTATTTATTTATTTACTTTCAGTGCTGTTTGGGGTTCCAGAGGTTAGTGAGGAAAATTTAAAATACATAAACAACGTTCGGTTATAGCAGGCGTTTACAAAGTGTAGGTTTGAAGGCAAGGGGTTGGCAATGCAGTAGACAGTGGCAGGGTGGTCTTAGTTTAAGTTTTGGTTTGGGGTGAGGGGAATCTAAGTGCCACGTAAGGCTACAACTCGATACGAAACCTTTATCCAATGGTCTGTGCGAGATGACACAACTGTCATCTCGCACATTTGTCTAGTTACACAACTGTTGGTATATTACATCGCATAAAAATATATAACTTGGAGATATATCACCGTATAAAATTGTTAAAGATATTTCAAGTTCAACTTTTAGTTCATGTCTATTACCCTCAAAGGCGTTCGTTCGAATGTATTGCATGATTTGAAGGGGGGGGGGCAGAGAAAAAAAACGCTGAATATATTGGCGACACAGAAAACTAAGATTGAATCACATCGAGGTCAAGTATTTTTCACAGAAAATGATTTCGTTAGTCCCAGTAGCTATATTGTTTGAGAGGCAATCACAATTTTCAATAGCCAGAGCGAAAGGAGAATATTTGAATGTATTCGTGTGGCCAAATATAGGTAATGCAAAAAAATTACAAAACAAATTATGATGCAGGCTTACAGTAGCTGAGCATAAACTATGGCATGTTGTAATACAATCTGTAAAAAAAGGAGACTGTTTATGGCTAGAGTCAAGAGGAGTTAAGTTAGAAATAGATTTTAGTTTAGACATACTGAATTTCGAGGAATAGTTACGATGAACGAAGCGGGCGGCTTTGTTTTGTACAGATTAATCTGTTGATGAGGTACTGCTCGGAGAGGACCCAATAGTACTGGCATATTGTCACGAATGACAACTGATGAGGCGGTGATGACAAAAGAAACTAAACGTTTAATGGGGCGAACTTGTGCCCAAAAGTAAAAAGAAAACAGAAGATAATAACAGAGCGTCGCGGGCGTCGAAAGCGGCGAAGCAGCAGGATCGAACGCTGAGGCGAAACTGACTTGGTTCGCCACGCGAAGCCCCTTATGTACACGCGTAGACTTCTGGAATAATCGGCCCAGAAGGTTCGGCGTGTCGAACTTTCTAACCTCGAACAAGCAACACAATTCTCGAATTTACGAGAACATTACATTGGATGTCAACAAAGGCGTCCCCGCGGCCAGGAATCGAACCCTGGCTTTTCGCGTGGGAGGCAGGCGCTATAACCGTTAGGCCACGCGCGCGCTGCCTACTTGGCAAGCTGCGCGCGCTGCAATATTCCAGTTTTTACCGAAAAAATGTTTTATATGTCGTAAGTTTGACGTCCTGTTGTGCTAAATGCAAATGTCTTCTAAGAAATTCAAGTGTTCTTTATGCTTTGTTAACTATATTATCGATATGAGCATTCCAAATCAGATCTTCAGTGAAAGTGATACATAAGTACTTATATGAGAGAAAATATTAAATAGAAGTGGAGAAAATAGTGTAATAAAGTCCGTGATTTTTGTAACAATTAAAAGAAATTAGCTTGGTTTTAGAAACATTCATGTTCATTTGCCATATTTCACACGTTCTTTAAAGATGTCGGTGTCGCGTTGAAGAATCTCCGAGTCACTAGGATGAGACATTCGGCAGTACAAAACACAATCATAGGCGAAAAGTTTTAAGGATGACAAGATTAGTGAAGGTAGGTCATGCATGCAGATGAGAAACAAAAGTGGTCCTAAGACGCTGCCCTGGGGAACTCTGGAAATTACATCAATGGGAGAGGATGAGGTGTCATTTATATAAACCGACTGCTTGCGATTAGTAAATAATGATGGAGTACAACTGATAACAGGACTATTAATGTTTAGCTGAGTCAGTTTCAGGAGTTAACGTTGATGAGGAACAGTATCGAATGCGAATGCGATGAGGAACAGTATCGAACCCGCTGTTTCCAAAAAGAAGCCCGCTTTGCCCACACCAGGTTTGGGCACTGCGCGTGCGCAGAAACCAAATTCGGGAGGAGTGAGGCTTCTGCGCATGCGCAGTGCCGACAGCAGGCCACCGCAGTGGCGTGACGTCAGAGAGTTGAGTTGCTCTACACAAGAGTCATTAAATGCATTATGTTCGTCTGTCACAAATTCGACTAGCTGAGGTTCGCAAGAAAGATGTTTCCGAAAGCCGTGTTTGTCAGGTTGAAGATGGCTGGAGTTAATGAAGTAGTCTATGATTTGCGAGGAGATGACGTGGTCGAATACTTTACATGAGATGCTTGTTTGGGGAATGGGTTTGTAATTAGATGGACCATTGCGGCCTTAAGATTTGTGCACTGGGATGACTTTTGCAGATTTCCAATTCAGGTAATTCAGATGGGTCGAGTGATGCTCGAAAAAGGCGGCACAGGGAATAGATATTTTATCTTTAGTCATATGAAGGAACGTTGTCGAGATCTTATCGGCGCCACAAGCCGAGTTAGCCCGCAAGCGATCAAAGGCCTTTGCAATTCCGCGTGGCCCGAATACTACGTTATACCTGTGAGATTAGCAGGGCATTACGTTAAAGGTAATCGTGGGCGTACCAACTGGGGGGGCAAGGGGGGCGCTTGCCCCCTCAGTTCTCAGAGTGGGGGAACAAGACATGTGTTTTGCCCCCCCCCCCCCCCCTGAGACAGCCGCCACTGGGCAGGGCAAACACTGTCCGGCGGGGCCCAAGGGATACCAAGGGCACCGCCCCCGGGCCCTCTGGGGGTCTCGTTTGCTCCCCCGCTCAAAAACCAGTAGGTACGCCACTGGAGGTAATGTAACACTGAACATGAACTAAAGAACGAGTTAAATATGGATGATGAGTCCCGAAGTAACACCATGGTTCCACAACTTTTTTCATTCGTTATAGACTCGGTAAACGAGAAGATATGCCCAGATTAAATCCAGTTTATGAAAATAGAACATGTGCTGTGGAGGTAATGCTAAGGATGGAATGATTAGGTAGAGTTTGTTCATACCTAAAGCTGCCACGTGATCTCCCATCCTTCCAAACAAAAAGGCAAGGGTATGACTCCATAATTAAGATGGAGTTTCTCCTTGGAAGACAATTGTCCACACTATTTGCCCCTGAGACGGAATAAACATACTAAAGTAGAATGTCGGTAGTCATTCTAATAAATCAAATTCATTAAAAGAGTGCTATTCACTAGCATTAGGCATACATTGTGGGGTAGGATGGACGAATATGCATGTTGTTTTCATATGCTGTTTGAGTGTGCACTTCTCGTCTGAATATAGTACAATTTCTTGACGCACGTAGTATCTTGTCAGAAAAACAATGTATGTCCATGTTCCTCAGAATATATGAGAATACTGATCCTCGTTTAATTATACAAACTTCCTTCACGAAGGATCAATGATTGAAGAAACAAAAATATCGCGGTTCTCAACAGCTGCGAGGTGATTAATTATGTATGTTTTGAGAGGATTTCAAGTAAGGAAAGCGTGTTACAGGTTACTTCGTCCTAACGAGAGCACCACGGGCAACATTTGTATCATAATGTTGGGAAGGAAACGAAAACACCGGAGGTGAAGAAGACGATTCGGGCGCCCTTCTTTCTCCTGGAATAATGAGAGCGCACCTTCTTTTCGCAAAGTCAAAATAACTCTAACTTCCAAGTTTAAGTCGACAAATAAAAACAGTTGTCTTTTTTCGTAACACTATAGTGAGGCTTTGAATTCTTAAACAATTTTAATGAATCGGGGTTAATATACATAACACCTTAACTTAGGTAGTCCTTCGACCGACGTACAATGCAAATTATTGAAAAACACACATCAGTTAAACAAAAATAGAAGGCAAACATTCTTCGCTTTGTTCATGCCACTACTTCTAGAAAAAAAAAAAAAACCTCGAGAATTGTTTTTTTTTATTATTCGATCTTTTTACACATAGTAACTGCTGCCATCAGGTTTACGATGTTATTCATTTTTCCCTTGTCTACACATGGTTTACACAACGTTATTTGCTACGTTTGACTGCAAAGGAAGATATTTTGATGTCGAGTAGCACTGAAACCTACAATCAACACTTATTTTTCATGACTGGCGCGGCTCCTACTCCTAAAAAAAATATCCAATGTTCGTGAAGGTTCGGTCACTGCTCTTTTCTATGTCACGTCAGGTTAATCACTTACATCGTGTGATGCCACGAGACATGTAACCTTATGGCATTACGTGACGTCACACAACCATAGCTTGCACGCAGCTCATTCACAACATATCTCATTGTGCTCCCCGGGTTTTCTCAGCATGATCAACCCATTGCAATGTTTTTACTAAACGTCATAGTGTGATGGAAGGCTGTGTTCATGGCAAAAGGGATGTTCGAGATATTCCACCTGGTGCTCTTGGAGCCAAACACCAGAACATCATTCAACTCAGCTTCGTGTACCGCGGTATTTCATGTAGACAAGGAATCAGTAGACCAACTTATCCCGCAGCTCTGAGTAAAAACAAAAAAAACAACTTTAAGTTGCTCTTAACTTTCATGCTTAATTATTTTTAGTTAATACTTTGACTTTCATGAGGCCCTTGGTTGAATTCACAAAAATTGCTGTGCGTAAATATTTTAGTCACGCGCTGTCAACGTGGAAGTTGTTGCTTTTAGTCTTACATAGGTATGACATTGAGATGATGAGCAAAGTTTCACTTCTCAGGAAATCTTAGACATATGCATGGCAAGAAAAAAATGTTAACGGAGGTGCAATTAAAATAAATGTTTCATATTTTCTCTGATGATTACTTATCTTCATTCGGATGTCGTGGAACAGAACTGCAACGTAATACTCACTTTATCGACAATGTAGCTTTATTATCTTGGTCTTAGTCAATTAGTCTTAATAAATTTGAACGTAAAAAAAAACGCACAAATCTTTAGGCATAACACAACTCCGACAATGCAGATAGGAATGAAGGAATGTACATTCAGTCTTGGGGTTATGTTTCGTCGAATCCTCGACAGATCGTTCGTGCTCTAACTTTTTGCTCACAAAACATTGCAGATACACAATCTGCAGGTTAAAGTTCAGTCAACTTCAACATCCCCGAAGCACGAATTTGAGCGTAAGAACAAAATTAAACTCACAATATGTAGTATTAATTAATCTTCGATGTAACTCAGTGTATTATTTAGGTCTATGGCCTGTTGCGATCTAAGGACTACACAAGGTGCCATAACCCTCCTCCCTCCCCCTCCAAACAAAACCATTAAGAACATGCCATTCCATGCCGAATTCTCTCAGTAGCATTCGACATTTGGCGAAGCTTTGTTTTGTTTTTGCGAGCGCCAGTCTGAAAAAAAAAGAAAAAAATGCTGACGAATGATTTTTTTTTTTTTGACTGACGCCACAAAAATGTCATGTTTGTACTGAGGGGCGGTGCGACTCCACTTCGATCGGAAAATCTAGGGGCGAAGCCTTTTTTTTTAATTTCTACGTTGCGAAAAATATATTACTCATCGGCGTTTTTTGAAAAGATTGTATGAAAATAATGGTATTCTTTATGTTCTCTAACAAGCAAGTTGGTCGCTCAAGACAAATTATTTGTTGTCTAGCTGAGGACGGAGTACTCTCCTGGTGCTTTATCGAAATTGTAAACAGCTCGAGGCGGTTTTCTTCTTGAGAAATGTTTGCTCAAAACAAACAAGATCAGACAAAAAATAGGGGAAACTCTTCACTAAGGAGTTTAAAGATAAAGCACGGTAAACATATGGGAGGGTCCAGAAAACAGATAGAAATATGACAAGCAAGGATCAAATCTGCAAATACCGCGCCCTGTTTGCTGCCGGCTCTTGTGCAACGCGGTTTACCCTTTTTAATCATGTTGGAACAGAAGCATCGGCCATAACAACAAGCGGTAATCTTTGAAGGTTCAGAGATTCACTGTTCGCATAGAGTTACATTTTTTAAGGGGATAGCACATTTACTTTCATTCTCTGGGTTTACCAACAAAAAAGGGTTGAAACTAATTGTTTTTGATTTATCTAATATAGTCAGGGTACTCTCGGATATTCTTTACGATAAATAAATGATTCGTCGGTATTTAAAAAATTAAAAAAGACTACCCGTGCGTCTATTTTTTTGTCAGATGACTCGGCAAGTTTATTAGTATTGTCTGTGGAGTGAGCCTAACGAATGGTGAATCAGGATAAACATTTTACCTACAGAATGACTTCGTCCACATAGAACCGAACAGGCCGTTTCACATACAGTGTCATGCTCAGTGCTCTATCGCAGGTTGAATTTTAAGGTCGAAAGGTTTTTGAAATATTTCATTTAAAAAGAGCATCTTCATACATAGTAGTGATGCTCTGCAACTGTGTGCAAAAAATTGGACTCGCATACGTATTTTAGAATGTCGAAAACATATTAAGATGGGATTGTGACGTAAATTAGGCTTCCTCATATTCACTCCCTTTCAATATGCTATCACTGAAAATATATTTTCTAGGAAACTTTGGACAGGTATAGTTTCACTGCTGTGTAATGGGCGTTCTAATGCTTCTTATTTTCATACAATATCAAAGTATTTTGAATTGTGGCCTCTTAATATTTAAGAACTAAGCTCCCAAGGACCGGTCATTAGCTGCATACTCGCATCTGAGCCATACATGGGTACATTACTTATAAAATGTAATTTAGTTGCCATTACTATTACTTTGCTCCAAATATAGTTTAAGTAATTAATTGAATTTAGAAGTTACTTTTAGAAATTAACTCAATTATTATATAATTCCTTATCTCTGAGAGCGAACCAACTATGGAGATATAACTTTAAACGAGTTGCTTAGAAAACAATGCATCTGTGCATTCCTTGCCCAATGTTTGGGTGTATAAAGCATTGCTGTATTGTACTTTCCGTTTATAAATTTTCTTAAATTAATTATATAGCTTGACAACTTGAAGTAATAAAGTCCTGTTTTCTTATGTTTTCAATAAATATTAATAAATTAGTTCATATACTCGAAGGCGCCAGAACGCTAAAGTAAAATTGGGTTGACAGACTTGTGCTAGCCCGGCAAATTAAGAATGCTACTATTAGTCGTATCTTAATATTTTAATAGTTTTAATATAAAACTACAATCTACACCTGCTAATACGACCGGATTCACCTACCAACGTTTCTTGTTATTGTAAAGTTTTTACATTGAGTTGAAATTATAATGGCTCAGAAATATATAAGAACCGAATCGGGGCTCTCGAATGAAAGATGACAATATTCACAGATGCGAGGTCAGTCTTCAAAATGCTTATGCAAATAATATTCGAATTAAGGTCAACGGGAAATAAATTTGAAAATAATACAAAGAAACATCTAGGCGACAGTACTGGAAGAGGGACGTAAAAACTGGCATGAAATCCAAATAACATCATAGATAATAAACATTCCCATCTTTGGCTGAAAGCTGAAGCACAAAATTAGTTATTTTTCTCTTAATATTTTGGCATGTTCATGATATTGTTTTCTGCTCGTATCGCAGACGGCGCCACTCAGCCCTCAGCGTAAGCAGCAAAACAACAAACAACGCGGCTCTATTTTTGTTGTGCGTGTGTGTGCGTGCATATCTGTGTGTGCGAGTGTTTCACCGAGCGCGAGGCCGCTTGTGCAATTGCTGAGGCTTTCAGAGAGGTTCCGTCGGCGCCTAGAAGTCTCGCAAAAGTAATCGTAAGTGTGCCTGAAATTTGTCAATTACTGACGCTAGAAAGTAATTAAATTACAATTGCAGTTCGTTTTAGCAGAAAGTAATGAATTACAATTACAAATCAGCAAAAGGTAGTTAAATTACTCTAATTGAATTACTGCCCAAGTATGATCTGAACCCACTTTTGGCGACGTAACCATGGAGGCATGGACTTGTCCTGCACCGCTGACGCTTTCATCCAGCGGAGTCAAGCGTAGCGGATACATCTTATGTAATATCAAGCGGAGAAAAATCTATTCACGCTATTACTTTTCAACTGACCTCACGACTCCTTTCAAATTTAAACTCAAAAAGTCAGTACAAAAAAAAAAGACTACGAATTTTAAAGCAATCGTGCTCACAGGAAAAGTGATGCTCTAGAAGAAAACGCGAACTTTTGAAATTACAGTTTGTCGCGAAGCGTCGGAAATTTTGAAGCAAACTGGCATCGTTTACAGATGAATCTGACATAAAGGTGCCGTAGAAAAAGCATTACCTTTCTTTATTATCAATTCTTCACGGGTGACGTATCATGTAACATACGTGTTTATGCTTTACGTGTAATACGCGTGTTTTGTGTTATTGGTCATTTCTTGATGTAAGCATTACAAATATCATTAAGACGTACGATGGATCGTTGTTTGTCGCAAGCGTGCCAAGAGTATTGAGCCGGAGTGAATTATTTTGGGAACCGGAACAAATGGAACCTTTGTCTTTCTTCATTACAAAGCAAGTGGGATTTTAAGGCCGATCGTTCATGTTTTTAAGTAAAATATTGCAATTTGAGCTGACTGCCTTTATAGGAACGTGTCATTCGAAACATGACATTCAGTCTTCAGTTTTTTAAGTAAAAACTTTTTGGGCTGTCTTCAGATTTCATTATATAACGTCTTGTGCGCAACATGAATTTTGTTTAAAGGTATATCAACACTCGTATAGTATATATATATTAACTTATTGACGAATCCCTGAAAGGAGTGCTTAGTTATTTAACACAGAGGTGATAAGTAGCCGCACATTTTCAAAGTAGACAATCCAGCACTGGAAAGTTGGTACAGCATTTGACTAAAAACCCCAAGACTAGGACGAGAAGGGACGGACAAACACAAAGTCTCAACCACACTCTAACCACCACCAGCTCGTTTGCGCCCTAACCTTTTGTTCACTAATTGGTACAGCAGTCCCAAAACAAAATCTTTATGTTTCTTTACTACTTTTGCTCCGTACGCGCCGTACAAGCCAGCGGTACGAGCCATGTGCCTGACCGACGGAGAGTCACCCGACACTCCCGGTTTCACGAGCGGGGCCCGGCGGAGTTTCCCTCTCCGGTCTGAAACATAAGCAGCGGCGAATCACCGCCGCTCCCCGGCACGCAAAAGTCGCTCTGTGCTGGTTTTGGACAAGACGCTTTTCTTTCGCTCTAATGAACCCAGTTAACCGGAACTTGACTCAGCTACCGTCACTCTTAAAATACACATCAAATGACGACGAGAACAACGATATCGAAACCCCCATCCAGCTTCCCAATAGCTGTCAAGGCAAGTCCCGCTGGTTTGTCATTTGTTCTTCTCAGAAAGAACTCGCAACTGAAAGAAACTCTGCGACAATCGGCGCCGCCCCAGCGTATGACGCGGAGGTGGAGCCATGGACGAAGTACGCAGAACGCTTGGAGCAGTTCCTCGTCGGTAAACAGCTAAATTATCGGCGACAAGCAGAAGACCGAAATCTTTCTGTCTTGCGTAGGACCAAATACATACGGGTTGCTTTGAAGTTTATCGACTTCCATAATTCAAAGCACAAAGACGTTCGAGGAGCTCGTGGGGACCATGAACCAACACTTCCCACCGAGACCATCCAAAATAATGGAACGGTATAAGTTCCATAGCCGCTCCCAACAAAAGGAGGAAACCATTCCGGAATTCCTGGCAGCTCTCCGGAAACTCACCAAATTCTGCAACTTCTATGGCAACCTTGACGTTATGATTCGGGATCGACTGGTGTGGGGCGTGTACGGTGTAGGAGTGCAGAGGAGACTGCTGGCAGAGTCAGCGCTGACCTTGGAAAACGCGCATAGCACTGGCTGTAGAAACCGCTAGCAAGAAGGCATCGGACTGGAAGGGACAAGCCCCGAACCATCCCAAAGTCATCAAGGTGAGTGAACGAGGTGTGAAGAATAAGCGTGTGGGGCGTTTACCACGAGGCGAAGCGCCCCAGTCTCAAGGGTAACAGCACACGAAGTGCGGACGGTGTGGCACCAGCGATCAAAACCCTATAAAGTGCCCTTTCATGTCAAGCGCGTGCTTTAAGTGCGAAAAAACGGGACATCTTGCAAAGGTGTGCACGTCGCGCTCTCAAGCAAGTGGTTCAGCACGCCAGGGTCAGGCCCACGTTATCGCTGCAGCACCATCGGCGCCCGGAGAGGAATTGGATCTTCGCGCGATCAACAGCGTCAGTGAGCTTACGATGCACAAACCATGGACCATTCCGCTCAGTTGGAACGGAGTTCTTGTCAACATGGAAGTCGACACCGGTGCCCTAGTATCGGTAATTTCGGTGAGTATTTACCAACAGCACCATCAATCATGGTCAAAAATGGACCCTCGTCAGATGAAGCTATCGTGCTACCTGGAAGCCCTACCAACAAAGGAGTTCTTTACATTAGAGTGAAACACAAAAGACAGAGTGCAAAGGCGTCAGTCTACCTCTTGGACTACAATTGACCGAGTCTGTGCGGCCACGACGTAATTGGAGCGCTACGTCTACTCCAGACGATCAACTTCGCTGAGGTGGAAGACCGGGTCTCCGAACTCAAGACGAAGTTTGGCGAGTTGTTCAAGCCTGGAATAGGTCAAATGGAGGGACCATTAGTTCACCTGCACTTTCACCAAGACGCAAGACCAAGTAAATTACCGACAAGCCCAGAGCAAGTGGCCTTCGTGGAGCAACTCGAAACAGGGCCACTTTCGGTGAAATAACTCGCGGGTTTGACAGCTGCCGAAACACATTTGGGTAAAGTTCGAACAACGTTCTTGGAAGGATGGCCAACTCAGCCACAAGATCCTACTCTCGAACCCTTCTGGACCTATAGAGCGGAGATATCGGTGGAGGCAGGGCTTGTGGTGTGGGGGAGAAGAGTGGTGATTCCACGAAAGGCAAGGCAGCACTGCTGCTGGAGCTACACGACGCCTACTCTGGTATGGCTGTGATGAAGTCCCTGGCCAGATCGCTCTGTTGGTGGGCAAACATGAATCGCGACGTCGAGAGCATGGCCCACAACTGTCATAAGTGCTAGGAAGCGCAACCCATGCCGCCCTCAAGGGAGCCACTGTCATGGCCAGCAGCGGCCATTCCCTGGTCAAGAATCCATAACGACTATACGGGGCCAGTCGACGGACAAATTCTGCTAATTGTAGTAGACAGCTCCTGTAAGTAGATTGAGGCTGTTTCGGTGAAGAATGCTACTTCAGCGAAAACCGTAGAAGTATTGTGAGGATTATTTGCTCGATTTGGAGTACCATATATACTAGTGATGGACCGAAATCATCGCCAAACTTCAGATTCGGAAAAGTACGGAAAATGCCGAACTTTTGAAGGAAAGTTCGGCGAAAATTCGGCAAATGTCTGCGCACGCGCGAGAACGCGACAAGGCTTTGGATTGCAAGTGGACGCCGTGCAGTCGTGCGGTTACCATCGTGCAGTGTAGTACAACCAGTGGTTACGGCAAGGTGTGGAGTAGGCAACACGGTAACTGTGCGTTTGTGAGCGAGTGTGGTTCTCTTCAATATTTTCTGCCTCAAGAACAGAAAATCGACCAGTAATTTACGCAGTCCACTGATGATAAATGATGCGGCACATTCTGGATAACGTGATTTTCATTTGACATTTCCAGTAATGCAACGAGGTAGTTGAAACATTGGCCGACAATTACTTTAATGCACTCCTCGCAATTATATTAATTCTGTTTTCGGCTCAGAAGTAGTGTATGATAAAACAAAATAATATTGCTTTTTCAATTAGCGTTATTTCGCGATTTTCATGTATCTGCATAAAGCTAAATACAGAACTATAATGCTCGACGTTGCACATCCGACATTCCTAACTCTCCCTATCTTCCTAAACGTTCATGCGTGTCCCAACACCAGATACTGGTATTTTAAAGGTTAAAAACGAGATGTTGCGAATATGGGACGAACACTTTCATGCAAAGCAAGTGACTCAAATAAAAAAAGAATGCGTATTTACAATAATAATATTATCTCTTCTGGTGAAGTTCAGCAATCGTTGCATTCGTTTTCGTGCACAGAACGGTGACTCTCAGAGAAAGCAAGAACGCAGCGTTATTGCCTTCATTTTAACAATGTACACACATGTGCAGGCTTGCGCTGATAATGCCTCAAAAGCGAAACTCTCGTAGCGTGATTCGTGACTGCGCCACATTCGCTTTTACCCAGCCTCGTTGTCACGCCTCTTCTGCAAGAAGTCACTACAATTGCAAGTAAACAGACAAAAACGATACCGATACAATTATCTTGTTGAATATCACCTTATTTAGAAATAACTGTGTCAATATGCATTACATGTTGCATTTATGTTAAGAAACAAAACTACATAAAACCTTTTTTCGCCAGAAAAAACTAGATATCAACGTTAACTCTGGTAACAATGTATTTTTTTCCAAATCTTTTGAAAAGTTCGGCAAAAGTTCGGCTTCGCCGAATCCCAAGATTCGGCGCCGAACTTTCGATTCGGCAAAAGTTCGGCCCATCACTATTATATACTGTATCATTTCGGACAATAATACTCAATTCACCGGACAACCCTTGAAAGACTTCACATCTCAGAACGGCGTGCGACACGTTCGAACTGCACCCACAGTCGAATAGACTCGCCGAACGGGCGGTGCAAACGATGAAGTCGGCGCTGAAAAAAGATTTCCCGCAAAGACCTACAAACAAAGCTGGACCTCTGGTCGCTTACATACCGGCGAACGCCCAACAGCGCGTCAGGCAAATCTCCGTCAGAACACTTGGTAGGACGTCAGCTACGTTCGAGGTTGGTCCACATTAACCCTGCGCGGCTGGAGAAAAAGGAAGAACAACAACCTCGGACCACCACTGACAAAGGATTTCAACGAGGAAGAACCGCGCTTGCCCGAAACTACGGATTCCCGTTGGACTCCAGGAGTAGTGAAGGAGACGAAGGGAGCGCGCATGGCAATCGTTACAACACCAGACGGCGATGTTGTCCGACACGCCGACCAGATCAGGCTGGAGACTCCGCAAATGGAAACACCAACTTCTGAGGACGGGCCAATGGATGGACGACGTCGGCATCCCGAAGACGCCAAGCATGCCCGTGCCAAGAAGGTCAACTCGTCGGAGACGGGAGCCTTTGCGATTTCAAGCCGCCTAATGTGAGCTGAGGGTGGAGTAGTGCTACGTACGCGCCGTACGATCCAGCGATACGAGCCATGTTCGCCGACCGACGGAAAGCAATCCGACAATCCCGGTTTCACGAGCGGGGCCCGGCGAAGTTTCCTTCTCCTGTCTGGAACATAAGCAGCAGCGGGTCACCACTCTGTTTTCCGGCACGCGGAAGATGCTCTGTGCTAGTTTTGACTACACGCTTTTCTTTTTCTCTTATAAACTCAGTTAACCGCAACTTGACTCGGCCATTGTTAATCTTAAAACTACAAATCTACTGTTGAATATTATCTTATTACTTTCCTCTTTATTCACCTGTTTATAGGCCAGCTGGTTGTAAATGCGTCCTTAAAGGTCCCAACGAATAAATACATTTTGTCAAAACATAATGATAATGACCAAGTTTTGTATATTGAAGTAGAGTTTAAAATATATCGTCCTTCCACATGTGCGTTCTTATCTGTGGATTACAAATATAATGTTAGACATCTAATGAATACTTTACATCCTGCCACATGCGCCGTACGAGATAACAAGAGAAAAAAATTGCAGCATAAAAATATATTGAAATTTATGCCAGTTTCATCTCGTGTTCAACATTGTTTTTTCTTAATGTTAACATGAACTAATATTAATACTATCGCACTTTTCGAATAGCGATACGTTTTAGCCTTAATTTGATATATAATAAATGCCACACCATTGAGAGTAACAACATTTATTTTCGCTTCAACTAAACCAGGTGAATCATCTCACAGAGGGGCTAGGTGCTTAATTTCTTAATATAATCATTAGGAAAAACAATTTAGTTTTATGCGCACATGAATACAAATTTTCAACACCACCTACAAAGCTTCCTTCTTCCGTGAGGTAAATGTGAGCCCAGCGAAACACACAAACACAGTATCCATTTGTGACAATCCAGAAATCCCTCTTCAATTCATAATAAAAAATGAAAAGAAACGCGAGAACTAAAATCTTGTGGCGAATGCGTTTTCTTTAGTTTCGTTCTATTCGGGAATCGGCCAAGCAGATATATTTTTTTTTCGAAAGGTTTAGAATTTTGATTGTTTTTAATCGATCTAGAATCAAATTGTCCACATATTAAACCACTCAGCATCGTCGACTCGGTAATTTTATTACGCGTAGTGTGAATTATAGCGATACGGCAAGTTCACTCTACCTCAATCCAAACAAATATCCACCATCGCCGAGTTCTCCGACGATTGCGGTCATCCGCCGTCCCTCCCCAAACTTTGTTTCTCTAATCCAGGATGCGTATATCTGTTTGACCTGGCATATTGATTCCCGACCATTTAGATACGAAGGAAGGGTCGACATGTTGATCCTAGCGCTGTCTCCGCGTCGTACGCCTATATATTTCCCACCCCTGCAGCGGCCAACATATCCGGGCGCCGTTACCGCAGCGGCCTGATGCTCATGGCTCGCCGGCGCGGAAGCAAGTACCGCGACAGCGCTAGACCTCACGCCGCACCTCGCGACGCACCGCAGCGATTGCTTCGAGCCATCCCAGCCAGTCAAAGAGCCCTGAACGCTTGAGGTGACTAGGACTCCCACGCGTCGCGGCGCATTTCCCCAAAGCCACGTGACACTCAGGCGGCATGGGATTCGTTTCCAAGTCTCGTAGTCCCCTCTACGGTCTATCGTAGGTTGAAACAGAGTATAGCTTCTTTTTCCCCCGACAAACGCCTCTTTCGCTCCTGCATGCGTTTACTTATCCGTCGCGCCGTGTGTGTGTGCATGCGTGCGTGCGTATGTTTGTATGTGCACGCGCCTCCGAGCCGGAGTTCCGGAGATCGACATAGCCGGAACCGTGTCCGCACTTTCATGCGGTCGTGATCCGTGTTTACCCCAGTCGACACCGACCTCGGGGCCGAAGATGGGCTCGAGTATACATACAGCGGCGTGTCGCAGGGGCCGTCATCCAGGCACGTTGTGGACTGCCTCCATCGTGGCGCATCGTCTGGGGTTTTCGTGACTTCGTGTCTTAACCGTCTGGGCAGCGTCAGATTGCAAGCCTTGATTGCGCGTTGACTGGTTCGAGGCTTTGAAGGTGTTCCCCACCCACTCCCCTCACTACCTTACTTGGAGTGAAGGTCTATTAGTTCTTTTTAAAGCGTGAATTGGTTTTTAACGGAACTTCCAGTCCCAAAATTATGTCAGTTCGTCTTTCGGTGCATTCTCCGCTAAATTTAGCGGAGAGATGAACGTAACGTTACCTTTAAACCAAGTGAAGATATTGACGTCGAGGAACCTATACATCAATTCAGTTTCCCCATTTTATTTATCGGGAAGAGATATGACGAACTTGGAGGCTTGAACTCTGCAAGGTGGTTCTTCAAGGAGTATCACTTAACCATTTGTGTATTGTATAGGCCACCGAGCTCTTCGTTAGATGTACTTTAAGAGTTCAATGATAGCCGAGAAGAGTTTGTTAATTTTGGCAGTAACTTTATTTTTGCGAAAAATTTTAATTCGCCAAATACTAATTGGCTGCAGACATATCGGTTTGTAGTGTTGATCGTCACAATGAATACGTGTCTTTGGATATTCCGTTTTCTTTTTCTTAGTTCAATGCAGGTCGTGGCAGACATAATGGAATTGAGGGTACTCCTCACTACGCACTTGATCTTGCACCTTTCAAACAATCCCCTATCCAGCCACGACCATTTTTGCAACATTTATGATGACCTCTCCGACCAAAAAAATTATAACGATCCCTATTCCGTTCGGTAAAATAAGGAAAGAAACAAACTCGGATCTTCACGTGGTTAGTGTAACAGAATATTGCAAAGCGGACGATGAAGGCGTCATTGACGACGTGGAAGCACCATTTTATAATTTCACTTTATTTTGCAGTACTTGTGATAGAGAAATTGATCAAGTTGGCTTCGCTTTTTGGACATTGTTAAAATTTGTGTCGCGCGATATGTTCTTTTTCGTAAAAAGAAGATTCATGTAAAAACTCCAAGAATTATTAGATCCATCTCAAACGAAAAATTAACCGATTGAAAAAAACTATTAGGCATCAGTTAACAGCTGACCGCAGACAGGTTATGCAACAATTAAGTACCTAATTGATGAACATAATATTTAAATCAAAGAATATTTTTTAAACGAAATGGTGCGTTCATTTTTGAAAGTTCGCCTGACAAGTTCCTGCCTAACAAAAAGGTAATTTTGGTTTCTGCAATTACTCCCGATGAATTTAACTCTTCTTTTAAATTTGTCTTTACGAGGGGCGACGGTTTGCTCTCTGAGTTTGATGACAATACTATTCCTGTTATACAGATTACAGAAATGTCGGAAGCTGGTATTTTTACCTCGCTCAATAATGTTGACCCAAAGAAATGTTCTGGGCCCGACAACTTCCCTAATGAGTTCTTAAAGCGGTATGCAGAATGGACATCAAAATGTACTCGTATATACATAAATTTTACGGCTTCTTTTCAACATCCGGTTCTACCTACGCACTGGAAGAGAGGAAAAATAATCCCCCATCAACAAATCTGGTGATCGTAATAATGCAGCAAATTACATACGTGTTTCATTAGCTAGTACTTGCTGTAAACTTCTTGAACATATAGTCTTAAAAATACATGATATAATATCTCGAAATCAACATTATTCTAATTGTGTCTCAACATGGCGTCGGGAAATCACTATCAACTGTTACGCAGCTCACAGGAGTTGTAAATTCGTTCACTAGCACAATAAATGACAGGCGACACAGATGTAATCTTCTTAGACTTTTCAAAAGCTTTTTCCCACGTGTCACATTAAAAACTCATGCCCAAGCCCATTATAATTATCAAAAATTAGCAATTGATGAATTGGCTTGCTTTTCCATTTAATTAATAGTTCCCAATATGTCCAAATTAAGGGGTAAATCCAGCGCCCATCTAGTCACTTCAGGTATACCTCAGACGCTTGGCCCACTTCTATTTTCTTTTTCTGTTTAAACAATATTTCGAGAGACATCTAGGTACCAAAGATTATTGCATTATTTATTCCGAGATATCATCCCCGAAGGATCAAATAAAGCCTAATAGTGTCCTACTAACAATAGAGGAATGGACAGGCCGATGACAGATGCAAATAAATTGCGACAAAACTGTAGTGATGTCCATAACTTGAAAAAAGAGTCCCTTAAAATAAAAAAAGCAAAAAAAGATCATCATTTATATATCGGAATTATCTTTAATGAAAAACTAAGTTGGAACCAACATATTGATAAATGTTGTATCTGAAGCTAGAAATGTGATTTTTACTTTTAGAGCGCAGCTCTTAGGCGCCCGTTTCCGTGTTTCGCGGCGTTGGCGTCGCCGTCAAAGTCGGCGTAACCGCTTTAAATTTAGCGGGAAGATTGGCGTCAGTGACCTCAACGCCAATTATATTCCCCGCTAAATTTAGCGGAGAATTGAATTGGTGTTGAGGTCACGTTACGTAATTTTTCTGCTAAATATAGTGAAGGGACTGAATCTGTTCATAGGTGACGTGACACCAAGTCATGTAACGTGATTTTCCACGATAAATTTAGAGGTAACACTGAGTTGGAAGAGGAGGGGAGAGGAGGGAGGGAAGAGAAGGAGGAGGGGCATACCCTCCCCTCCTCCTCCTCAAGAGCTGCGATCTAATTTCGAATTACCGAGATTGTAAACCTCTCTTTTTTTTAAACGAATTCTTAAATTTGCGGATTTTGAAACAAAAGGTATAGCCCATAATACTCTGATTCGACCTGTGCTGGAACAGACTAGTACCATTTGGTTTCCCAACATGGTGGAAGGAGTCAGTATACTGGAAGGCAAATAAAAAAAAAAGGCTGTTAGATTCAATCTCAACGGATTTAGTAACCGCACATCGGTGTCATACTTGCTTAAACAAGACAACTTTCAACCGTTTGAAGGTGGCGAAACAATAAATAAATTTAAATATTTATATTGGTCCCTTCATGACCAATTTAATATTAACGTTTAAAATTATTTCACCTCTTCGTCTTCCGGATCGACCAGGATCAATCACACCATAACTATAAAGCAATACACATTTTAAAAAAAATAATGTTTTCAAATATTCATTTTTACTCGGGCAATACAAGATTTGAATTCACTTGACAATGATATTGTAACGTTTTCTCTATCGAAAATTTCACCGCTGCGCTTAAAGACAAATTTTCTTAACCCGCTTTTTAATAGCTCGTGTTTCTTTACTCTGTATATTGCCATCGATTCCACTTCTGCAATGCAGTCTATGTATCGGTAAATAAATAATAAAATAAATAAATATTGGCACGTGGTTCTCCAACTGCATGTTTGCAGGTGTTCACGATTGTGTGCAGATCTTTCGAAGGGAAGCACCTGACTTTAGTTTTAGATTGTACGATGTCTGCCGCCAGTGGTCTCTTTTCTAACAATAGAAAAACGACAACGCCAACAAACTAGAAAATATATTTCGCAGCGATTTTTTTCAGTTGTTTGCGTGAATTAAAATACACCGCCAGGAATCTAGGCCAAGTGATGGCGGCAGCAGTGCACCGCTGGTCCGAGGAAGCCGAATGCATAAATGGGAAGATGGAAAGTCTTTTCCAGGACGGTATACACGCGGGTGCGTCGGCGAATTATTCATAGACGAACCTTTCGCTTCGAAATGATACCTCTGCTTCTTCACTAGACCGCCTTGAGGTGTGCGTTGCACCGCTCACGACCTCCTCTATACTTAGGACCACATCGCATGCGAGTACCACATCGCCCACCCATCAGTGTGAATGGTCGGATGTCTTAAATAATTATACAGTTGACTCAGCTACAGAAACCTTAAAGGAGCTGTGCAACGATTTTAACGTTGAAAGAATTGGCGTTTTCTACTTTTGACATTGTTCACCTTGTCACAAAGGACACAAAACACACCTCCTTCCTTCGAAATGTTGCGATTCCGCCGCGTAATCGCGAGGCAAAAATTAAAATATTCCTCGACCTGCAGCCGCTAGCGGCGGCCATGAGAAACACGTGGCATGACGTCAATGGGGAATCTCGTGGAAAGATAGCAGGTTGTGCGAATACCTGCTCGATAAAAGGTAACTTTTCTATAAATCTTGTCATTCCAACATAAATATAAATGCGTCCAAAAACCTGGTATCATCGACAAAACTTTTATTATACGGAGTTTCAGTGGTGCCAGCTATCCTAGGGGTCCACAAAACCGTCAGCAGCGGAACAGCCGCTAGAAGCCGGAGGGGGAGGGGGACCGAGCCGGACGGGCCGGACGGGTATGGCTGGATCCAGATGAGACTTTCCTCCTTTCTTGGCTGCGCCCGCCAGCACGTGGTCACGCGGTCGCGAGCGGATGAGTTCTCGCCGCTCACTGATGGCTCTAAAGAGAGAGCTTCACCGGAACCCCGCGCCTTCCCCATTGACGTCACAGCGCACGTGACTCGGAAGTTAGTGAACGAGTTGAGAGGCGCCGAAAACCTCAATCTTTGTCCATTTTTAAAATAAAAACTAGGACATGCAGGCGAAAGCGGTTTTTTGTTCTTTACTTCAGAAATGTCGAGACACCAACTCCCACATTAGTTAAGCAAAGCACCGAAACTGTTGCACAGCTCCTTTAACGGATCCATTGTCAGAAATGCATTCGACATATTTATCTCAAAACGGTGACGCGCACCTCATTGTAGGGGTTGATTTTCGAGATATTTAAAAAAGGTATCGCGTAAAAAGCTTCACTTTCATCGTTTGTATATAAAAAGGGCTTGGATATATTGTATCACAAGTTTAGTATCTATCATGGTCTAATGAAAAACTCTATGAACAAGATAACTGACTCTACCTAAATAAACATAAAAAGCGGAGTGTTCGATGTATCAGTGACACGTCTTCAATTTCCGGTTGGGTCTTTAATTCCGCAGCCTAGAAACGTTGCCATGACTTAGTAATTACTCCTCGTACGTGAGTTCTTGGATTATTAACGTGACTTTTGGGGCAATATAGTTATCGTCTCAGAAACAACAGCATCGAAGATGCAAAAACGAATATCGTGAAAGCTCGCGGTAAGTATCCCATTGAAGGGTAGTTATATGCCCTTAATTTGTTTACATATATACATGTTCGATCACAGTCGGCAGTTGGCGATGGTGTCCTCTGTCACGAGCTATGTTTGCATGTCTAGGGTTCTTCTCTCTGGCTGGCCCTACAACATAAACAGACGCACACGCCATTTGACCAGCGTATACTCGTTTATCTTGAGAGGTTTTTGCAGCCGTATTGGGGGCTCTGGTCAGTGCACGCGGCCGCACAAATGTGTAGCTGGGCGCAGTTAAAAGCAAGAAACGGCGTTTTTCGCGACTCCGGTTTTCTGCCAAGTCTTTTTTCCCTTCTTTTTATTCTTTCGAGTCTAGATAACGAAGGTCAGAGGCAGAGACTGTTTTATAGTAGACTGAGTATATTTCTCGCGATACGGGAAACAAACTATATCGAGCCTAACGTCGCGACTGGACTTTGTAAAAAGAAATCACGAGAAGTCCTCGCGGCGACCACGCACTGCGCCGCGCAGTGGAGGCATTTTTGAGGCTGTGTAGGCAAGGGCCAACTCGAACGCTTCGTGTACCCTGCAGTCAACGGGAACTTTTTTCTCCCGTCATTGCGAATTCCGGACACGAAAATACTAAAATGAACACAAACCAACGTTGGTTCGTGCTCTGTTTTGTTTCACTAATCCTCCTTTTTATTTTTTTAGTTCTTAGATATTTTTCGTTAAACCAACACGAACTTCAGTTGATGGGTATCGCGTTTCAAGTATCGTACTTTTGTACGTCTATTTACCTTGTATGAAAAAATACGTCGGGGGCCCCCAAATAGATCCACGACGGTCTCGAAAGAGTCGCACTTACTTCGTCGATCTCGACAATAATGACGGCTTCGCGCGTCTCTTTCCGAGCTTGTGCCTACTCCAGGATGCGGAGGGAGCGCGTACAATTACAATGAGGGTAGTAATTGAATTTGAATGTTTAACTCGCTCAGATTAACGGCGCGGCGCTTGCGTAGTTGATCCGAGTGTGTCCTTCTCCCGAGTTGTGGCGTGTCCTGATTCTTTCAAACGCGCTAACGAGGTTTCAGTTCGTCGCAGGCACATCTCGCGTAAATACGTGATAACCCCCTTTGCTTCTTGGAGGTCGATAAAAAAACCATGCTCGTCGGTTGCGTCGTCCTTTGCTCTGCCGGTCCCGTCCAATCATAGAAACGGGACGACACGGTCAAATATAGTTTTTCTTCTGTTCACCACGAGAGGATCGCGGAAGGGAAATTAGGCGATGGAGTTTTTTTTTTTTTTTATAACTTTGAATTGGGGGATAATACTGAGATGCCAATTCCTGGGAGGCGCTGGATGAAAAGCTTGGAAGTTTTTCGTCACTACGTATTTATTCGCAGCGTCGGAAATACAGGGCGTGGTTTCTTATTTCCACTCCTAATGCTTCGTGATCCGTTTTTCAGCGCTCTTATCTGCTAAAGCTGCAATCTGACTTCCTAGTGACAATTTCATGCACGGGACTGGGCACGCTCTTGCTGTGTGTGACTCTTGTCAGGTAGTGGGAGGAGCTAGAGGATGGTATTCAGTGGTCTGAATTACCGCTTTCAAAGCTCCGAATGAAGGCGGAGTTTGCCGCGAAAGAAGAATTATATCTTGGGACAAGCTACGACTAATGACAAAACAAAAGAAAAACAAAACGGAAAAAGAATCGCGATTAAATATTAAGCGTGCGGGCGAGCTGTCGAAATTTAACCTCGAAGAATGTATACCCGTGGCTGTGGTAAAAAAAGGGAAACATCGAAAAGTTGAAGAGACCAAAAAATTAAAAAAAGAAGAACGACGCGACGTTTTTAGTGTTTGATGCTTACCTCTTTTGTACGACGGTTTTAAAAATAATTAATATCGGTTAACAGTAACAATACAAAAATGTTTACATTTCATCAACCGTAATTTGAAAACAAAGACGAAACGACCAGTGAGACGATTTGTAACGAGCGACGTTTCCTTGCTGCATCGATCGACTCACTTTGACCAAAGTTTCCCGCAAATTTTCGCTCGAGAACAGAAATCCCGCCATTCTCGCGCAAACTCCTTCCGTACACGGTGCTCCTTCTTTGACCGTGAGCTTCGAAAAGTCTCAGCTGCACTCGCGAAAACTTATCAATTCTCGTCGTTGCCCGGCCTTTCCGAAATTAAACTCGTTTCGTCTTCCCCAAGAGCAATCCCACCAGAAGGTGCATATCTACGGAGCATAACCAGCCACTTCCGGGTTTGTCTTCCGGCACCTGCGATTTCCTGCGTCTCGGCGAAAAACAAAAAGGGCGAACAAAAACGCGAATTCCGAGTCTCCAGTTCCGAATCACCCTCCTCCCTACTTTCACTGCGTGCATATACTTTTATTGCTTCGGTCTCGTCACTCGACCTCATCATTCCGCCCCAACGCGGGTTGTTGAATAAGCGGAAATTGGTGGCTGGCCCTTGGCGGTTCCGCTTCCTTTTCTTTCCTTCGTTCGATACAAAGGCGGCTGCCGTGGCGCTGTGGCGGAACAAGCTTGGCGTGATGAGAGAGAGAGCGGCGGGAGCTGACGGACCGCGGTCCAAGTCCGCGTACCTCTCGCTTCCAAGTCGGTGCAAGAGAGCGCACATTTCCTGGGGTTCAGGGCACGTGTTTGACGAGGACAGAAGCTGGTCGTCGACGACTATACTCGCCGAGCGCCACGGCTGTTCAGTGTAGCTGTACGCGTTCCTACCCGGGTCGGAGGTTGGAGTGCCGCTCCCTCTTCGATTGTCCGTGTGCCGCTTCTGGGGCACTTGACAACCACGCTCCGTCAAACGGTACAGTGCGAACCGTTTGATTTGATACGTAACTTTATTTAGTCCTTGCTGATTGCCTGCTCGTCCACGTTGTTGCCGCTGCTCTCCGGAAGCCCGGTAGGTTACGGGTAGATGTACAGGGAGTCAACCTTTTCCCGGATGAAAAAGTGATTCTCGGTAGGAATTTTGGGATGCTGGGAATTAATAAATGAGATGGCAAAAAATGAAAATTCCGGGCATTGCGTGGCCCATTGGCCGCAAAATGCTCGCGGTCATGGGCCTTGACGTGTTACCCTAGTTAGTGCGGATCAATTGACGTTCCGGTGATTGTTTCGGTACATGTGCGTTAATGTGAGCGTTTATCCGCTGGAGTCAACTACTGATTTTTTTAAATATATTTTAAAGGTAATCGATGTTGCGGTCGAGTAGTGTTAATTAGGATTCAGCTTAGCCGACCGACAATTAAGAGCGTGTGCTCAGCAAGTAAAGTCGGACTCGGTCTCTGCCGTTCTGATTTCCGTTCGAAAATCTATCGATAGTCGCTCACGAAGTGAAACTAACGCGTAAATCTGAACTTAAAAGTAACCCTTTACAAAAAGGAAAATTCGTAACTTTTTGTTTCAAATATAAAAGTATAAAAAATCTTCTCTTTTTTTCGGTTCATGTGATACATATAAATACTTATGTGAACGTCGACCATTTCAAGCATGACTTTATACAAATGTTTTCGAGTGCTCACCTGAAAGTTTTCGTCAACTGAGAGAAGAATAAACGTTTAATTTTGTGTTTGATTTTGATCTTTCTCTCGCCCATAGAATTGAAAGGGAAATTGTTAAACAGTGAAGTAAAATAGTCAAGTTGATTTTATAAGCCAAGAATCACCGTGTTACTGAGTAAATATGCGGGAAACGAATGCAGACAGTTGATGCAACGGTAGTACGTTTGATATCTTAACGGCATCGTTCGCATACCAGTGCGAGTTGTCTTTTTGAGTCTTTGTTTCGTGCGTGACAATCGTATTTACGCGAAGCACGGCGTTAAACTACGTCGACTTTCCTTTTTTCAATACATCCTTCCCTGGCATGCGATTTCCAGTTAGAATCAATAGCTATATCGAGACACGAGAGCGACTCAGTGATACCATTAAACATAATGCAACTACAGGTAGATAAAGTGACTGAGCGGTGAATATACACCAGCAAGGCGCGATATCATCCGCACCATCGCGCATGACACAACGTGATGAGTTGCTCAACGAGCCCCTCAAGTCCCGTTCCTCGTTACCTAATTGAATGGGAAGCTCATAACTAACTCATACGCTGCTAAAGAAACAAATATCACTTCCTGTTTCGCGCGCGCCTTGCCGCGTGGGTGCGACAGAGAGAGATGACTGCATTTTTCATGACGCCGCTGTGGCAGGGACTCTGTAAACGAGCTTCGCCGCAGGCGGCCCTAGCATGCGGCGAAGCTGACCTTGTTTCACGCTGAAGGTTGCACTTTTTTTGAACTTGTCGCTGCGTTGTCGACTGAAGAACGGCGCAATCTGATTATTACTTCCCGAGACGCTGTGCAAATATTTAGGGCGGGCTAAAAACAGCGTAGAGATGGTTGTTTTGTATATTCGTTAAATGCTTTTTTATTGTATACTGAAACTTAGTAAAGCGTAATGTAATTAGCTCGTACCGGCGATCGGCACCTCCTCGCGATGAGTCCATGAAAGTCAGCAGCTGGCTGCAGTGCTTCTGAACTTTTCGCTCCAGTCTGTGCCGTATATGGATTCCTTTTATAGCAGTAATTGGTTAGGCCGCTGTCATCTATTCGGTAGCGTCGACGGGGAGGAACCGGCTCTGGGGGATACAGGTCAGGGTGTCCGGCATCGTGCACATCTAATCCCGTTTTAATAGGGAGACATTTAATCGCTGCGGTTGAAGTTATAACAGAAAACTACGTTGACAGGAACCTTTTTTTTTAAACGCACGTTAAGCCTAAAAAGCGCGAATTCATTTAGGCTATCGCCATGAATATATAGAGAGTGCTTTAATAATTGTAAAGTAAGCGTAAGGATAAAAGACGCAAATTGTATAAAACACATGATTTAGCTTCATTTCGTGTGCAGCCATGAAATAAAGTAGTTACATTAGTCAATTTTATTTGTTTGTAGGCAATTTCTTGTGGGTATACTTACAGGTTGACTATGCTTGAAGTTGGGCGGTGTCCTGCGTTTTCAGGAATTAATGTGACATCATAATCAGGACCCCTTAAAATGCAAAATTTTCCATCTCCGAGGTTATAAATATATGATGTTTTTAAATTCAAAACTTAAGATATACTAGTGCACTTAAAAAGAAGAATCAATGAAGAATTTGGGAGACAATATAGTTACTCGGTATGCCACGTTTAAAACGTGTTTAATATGAATAATTAAAAAAAAAACGGGCATTTGTTTGCAGGCGTTTTGAAATAATTCTATACTTCGTCACGATCAGTCCACACGCAACCGAGGCTACGTGCTTATGGGAGCGAGTCGGACCGCGTCAAAAGCACACCCTCCTGTTGTTCTTCATGTTTCGGTGCGTATTCTCTCATTGATGAACCGATCATAAACAAAAAGGCCTACAGATTAGCGCTTCAGACGCTGCTTGATTGATCGCTTCACCTCGTAGTGTCGGCTGCGTCAAGACTTAAACCGAAACGAAGTATGGGCAACTATTTCAAATATTAGCATTAAATAATAGAAACAAACTGTAGATTCAAATTAATTTTTTTTAGCACTATGCCTTTTAATAAAGTTCACGATACAATAGTCTCAAATTTGGTGTTCCAAAAATTAAGTTAGGATCGAGGTAGAGGTTCTGAACATGTAATTCAAATTGCTAAAAATCAAACAGGAAGGGCTGAATGAGCAAAATGCATCTGCTGTTTGATTAAACGCTCACAACGTGCGTGTTTTTGCGTAGATTGATTTTGCCAACAAATATTTGTTTTTTGTTTCCCAGACTATGTGCGCAGCTTCTAAATATCAATGCAGAAACTACAAGGCATGGTAAAACACAAAGCCGTATACGGAAAAGCAAAAACAGGATTATTCGCTGTCGGTCATGTGCATATATTGACGGTGTTATTCATCCGGTTTGGGGCTTTGGCACTAATCAAATCCGGCACTTTCTATAATTAAGTCTTCGAATTTGTATCGTATTCTATTGCTTCGAATGATAAGAAAAAGTTATTTGTGCTAATGAAATGTGCTTTTTTTTCTATAGCTTTCGTTGCGGATCGATGGTATTCATCTGCGTTCACACACTAACACCTCGCTTTGATGCTAGAAACTTCTGCGCTCCTACTATGCAGCTGTATTACGCATGTCGAGTTCAGTGCATGAATCATGTAAGGTGGTTGCTAAAACATTTTGGCTCTCATATAAAATTGGGACGTCACCGCGCGTGTTATTTGATAAAAGGTGAACTTAAAAGGTGAGCTTAAAATTGTACTTTTCCTTCGCAGGGTCTCCCCAACGACCAAGAATAATTAAACGAAAAGGCACTAGAAAAAAAGAAATGATGCTTTCGGGAAGGCGATAGGAACCGCGGCGAACGTCAGGCTACGAGGATGAAACAATCATTAGCAAACTAATTATCTGAAATCTCCTAATTAACATTTGAAATGTTCGCCTTAGCTGACACATTTTTATTACAAATTCGTTGCCCGGCGTCAAAATAATCCGCAGTTTTTGCTATAAATCAGACATTCAAATTGCTCTTCGTGTTACTCTCTGGCAAAGTTAAGCCGTGTGGAGATTGAGATACCAAAACTAAACACGAAAAAGCGGCGGACGTCGAACTTGAAAGTATCTTAGCCTCGTTAGAGGGGCGAGGGTAGCGAGTCGTCGTGGACCGATCCGACAGCGTAGCGTCATCGAATGATCGCGTCGTTGAAGAAAAGGACCGCCGGGCTGATCTGTCTAATTGGGTGTGCGCTTTTCGGCACTTTACATTGAAAGATGGTAGCCCCGTAACTAAGTTTGCCAATTCAGTTTTTAATGGTCGATTGTACGGGTCATATTCCGATTACAGTTGCAAAACAGCCAGTATGAAAGTTTGTGAACCGGTCTGTAAAATGCCGACACGGTTCGATATGCTCATCGCTTAGTTTTCAAGCTTTTGAAGCTTGATTTAGCAACTGTGCGCACGAATAATGCCGGAACCTTCGTCCACAATGACGCAGAGGTCTGTGACGTTGTCGTTTTGCGCACCTCATCATTATCTCCGTAGCGTGTCCTAAAGACCAGCGTCTGCTCTGTTCCATGGGCGCCGCCATGTTTGTTTATGCTGGCGCCATGACACAGTAGAGGAGCAGCGATTTTTGCGAGACTCCGTTTTTTATAGAAACCTTGGTACATATCGTAGTGCAAGAACGTCAGAAATGCATAGTCACGAAGCTCCCAGAGCAACGCCGAGGCCAAGAGCGCCGTAAATATCAAGCATTTTGTTTTATGTGCAGCCCTCTCTTTCTCAAGAGCCCTGTGTTTGATCTTATTAATTCCCTTTTTTATCGCTGGGGACTAAGATTTCGGATACTGGTATATACGGCGTGCAGGTTTGTCTGCTTATTGCGGACTTCGTGCGTTTGTTTTCCCCCGACCTGAACGAATGAGCTCTGTCGCCTGGTCATCGCGCCTTCTCTACGCCTTCTCTATGTTGTCCTGTGATTGACGTGCCACTCTTTGCGTTTCCATGCGCCAAAGACGCATTTTAAAACACTTTCTCGCCGCATACGTTCTGAGCGTGGCCAAAAGCAAGTGGCAACGCAAGCACAAACGCACAAATTAAAGTCACGATGTAAGGAGGACTTCCTGGCACTCAATAAATTAGTTGACGGTGACCCACGTAAACGCATAGAAACACAAAAAGTGCGACAAACGAAAGAGCTGGGCTAATCGGTTGAAGCTCGACAAGGTGTAGGTGGAACAGCGCGTAACAGCGAGGACTAAAAAGAGAACCACGCAAGAGAAGACGAGCGCTGAGCTGTCAAAGCGCTTGTCCTCTGTTGTATCTTCCGCCTCTTATTCCTCGTCGTTAGGTGGTGATGCCATGATCTAGCATTTTCCGAGGAGCTCGAGTTGTCAGATTGGCTCATAGCTTTGGTAGCGCTTGTGCTTCGAATGAAACGGAGTATTGGCAATGTATTGGAGGCTACGCCGACGTGGCACAGCCTATAGAAACAAGTACGTCACTCTTCCCCACATCATTACGGATGGGTCTTCACCGCGCTCATTCGTCGTCGAGCTTGTACATAACTTGACAAAAACGCAGAAGGATCGTTGTATATCTAAAATTAAATTGCCTTTACGCAAATTATTTAAATTGATCTAACCTCTAATAATGCTTGCCCTGGACAAATTATGAAATAATTAAAAAGATAATTAACAACTTTGCGCTAGTCATCTAACTTATAGTGGAAGCAATCCCCTATCTAATATTTATCGAGCCCCAAAAACACGCCTCGAAGAACCATTTTGTTTTCATTTTTTATACCTCTTCAAAATAAAATCGAACATCCTGAGTATCAATATATGATCGAAAGAGTTTCGGCGAGCGTAAACTGAAAATAAAGGATTAATGGGCGAACTTCTGCCAGAAACAAGAGGAAGAATGCGCGTGGAAACAACAGCAGCGAGCGTCGAAGGCGGCAGCTGGAAGCGTCGGAGTGACAGCTGACTGGACTGCGGGACTGAAGGCGACGTCGTCGGGAGACTCTGAGTCGGCACGGCCGGTCAGTTCCTCGTCTACTAGACTCGCTATCTGTAATATTCTACCTAGAATGTTCGGGAGTGAACGAGAGCGAGCCTGACTGGGCAAGCTAATTCTGGCCTCCCCATCTTTTACACTCGAGGTAATTAAGAGTAAACACGAATTTTTTTTAGATGTACATAGAAGTGTTCCTTCTCGTTCATGCACAAGGTAATACGTCACATATTGATCAGTCCGCATCTACAACATTTTATGAATACGAGCAGGAAACAGTCGTCCGAACGTGTTGAATTTAAATGAAGAAAACGAAATGTGATTCGAAGCATTCCAAGCATGAATTTAAAGTATGAAGGTCTAGCTTACACTAGGAGCGTTTTACATAATTTCATCGAGTTCTTACTTTAGTGGAGAACCTTTGAAGTGGTCTCTTCTGGCGGAAAGAACAATCGCGGATGCTGGCGATGCACAAATAATAAAGGCCGAACGTTTCTACGCTCGACGAGCCCGCATCTCCTTGACGTAAAGAAAGGTGTTTACATTGAAGGTTGGTCGCATCTTCGCTCACTATATCTTCAGAACTGTTTATAAACTGTGAGATACTCCTGCGTACACAAGGTCGCGCGCTGTGCCCGAAGCCCCATTTATTTGTGTTTCTTTATATGTATATACCATTTTTCTGTTTATAAACATGAACTGCAGCTTGCGTCCCAAGCGACTTCCGTTCGCACCGTCTTTGCAAGCCTGTCGAGCTTGTTTATGTCACCGGTGCTAGAAAGGATAAAATGCTACAAGGACAACAAAGTTGGAGATTTAACGAGGTCCTTCGGCTGTACAATTTAAGGTCTTGGAGCAGGCAAGTTGGTTTGCACGAATATTCGAAATATTTGAACAGATCTCGCGCTCCTTGGTTCTTTTGGCGTTCGCCTGGAGAATTGGTGGTCAAATGTTTCATCGACGGTTCAAGCAGCGGTGTTAAGGTGGGGTTTGTTCATTCTTTTATGAGCCGGTGGGACTTGAATCACTAGAGCACCGCTTCATGGCGTTTGCAAAGAAAAGGGTTTATAAACAGTATTTAAACACCATCTTCCCGAGGGGAACCATGGGGTGATGCGGAGCATCGTGTTGGTTCCGAGGAAAGAGTCAGTTGCGTGCTCACGTCGAGAGATGGCGCCACCGACTGCCCTAGCGTAATCCCCTACGCGAGCCTTCGTCGCGGCTCGCGGCAGAGAAACTTAAAACGCTCGCCGCTCGCCGTTTATTTGTTTTTTCACACTTGAAGGAGAGGGAGATTAGAGGAGGAGAGTTGCGCGAGCGCGCGCGGTGTGAGGAGAAGCGAACGCACGCGCAGTGCACGCAGCTGGTAGAGAGAGAGAGCGGAGAGAGTAACGCGCAGCTGTTGGAGAGAGGAAGGAGGAGAGTTGCGCGTGCGTAGTGTGACTGCGGACTACGACGCCGACGCCGCGGGACATAGACCCGAGCAAGAGATGCTCCGCATCTAAAATATCGACCCCGTAAGTGATACGTCACAACATGGCGCTCCGTTCCAAACAAACCGTTGCTAGGGCCGTTGTTATGGACAAAGGTATTGGGGTCTCGACGTGAGGTTAGAAATTGTCTGATAAAAAAGTAAACAATTTTTCGTAAGCATCGTGACTCCTCAATATCTAATTATGAAGACTTTTTCTATCGTCTCAGTACCATAAAGCGATGGCAAAAGCTCGTAATAAAGTTTCACAGCCGGTTTTGGCTCGCTAGCGGACGACACAATGGCTTTGCGGATCCAGTGGTTCTTTCTCAGGGAGTACGCGACCGCGTTAAATGAGCTTGGCGACGATCGGCGAAACTTCTATTCTCGGGGTCAACTCTCTCTGGGATATCGGAAGCGAAGAGTGCCCGTGCACAGCTTTGATCCACGCTGGAGGTGCGCGAGCGCGCTGGCGTTTTCTCGTTGAGCTCACTTCCACAATATTTGAGAAGGTGAGGACACCGTGAAGCCGAAGAACGTACGACGACGACGACGTGAAGTGTCTCAAGGTCGAGGTGCAGGCCAGCACACATTTCAGATTTCTGACAGCCCAGTTGCTTCAGTGCGCATCTGTGCGATCACATGAACTGCACATAACAGATAGATATGTATATATACATATTGTCGTTGATGGAAGCGGATCGACAAGCGTAAAACAGAAAATAAAGATTTAATCGGCGAACATGTGTCTAGAAAAAAAGGATGAGCGACGGCGGCAGCGAGCGAGGATGTATCGGCGTGCCAGCTGGCTGCGAGTCGACAAAGCCGCGCTCGGCTTCTTGTCTAGCTACACTCGGCATCTCGAGCATTGTACTTAGAATGTTCGTTAGTGAGCTAGGTCGGGACTGACCAGGCAGGGACCCATTCTGGCCTACTTATCCTTTACACCCGGGGTAAGAGAAAACTCGAATCTTCTGGAGGCACGGAGAAGCAGTGGGGTAGCCAGCTATAGAAGCTATAAAAAACTCCCCCCCCCCCAAAAAAAAAAAAAATATTGGCTACGTTATTGTGCAGAAGCTTTTCTTCTCACTCACGCATGCTTGGGGTCTTACTTCAAACTAAAGGATCAGTAGGATTTTTTTCTCTTTTCTCAGGTTGATAATTACAAGGCGTGTACGAAACACACACCCCTATTGCGAGCCTGAAAAACAAATTTTTGTTATCTCGAACGTTTCATATTAGTGTCAAAATAATTACTATTTCACCACAATGCACGTCAACTGCAAAATCAGATGGAGGGCCCGATGCTGCTTCGATATTATGTTCTAGAGTCCCAGGGTTCTCCAAACCCCGGCCCGCGGGCCAAATACGGCCCGTGGAGGTCTTACAACCCGCCCGTGAGTGACCGTGGTCCTCCCACTGAAGCCCGTCCCGCGGCCCGCTCCCAGCAAGTCCGCTGTTACCGGCACCCAAAGTAAAGAAACGGCGCCGCGCACCAACCGCGCAAACTAAGATACCACGAGGAACGAGAAGAGAATGCCTGTTGTAACGCAGGTCCTCTCGCCATATTATTCATTGGACATCGAAATCACCAGCCTCACTATTCTTAGTCCCCTGATCCATATCTGTGCAACTATACGTATGCTGCAATTCCTTTGTGTTCCATCATATATTTTATGACAGCATATTATATGACCATTGCATATTGTCAGCATCCGTTCTACCATTCTGATTAGTGTTGGGCGCTTTGTGAACATACCAAAGTTCCTAGGCGCTTCGATTGACGAGTTTTGTTTGCCTCAATAATTATGTAATGGTATTCTAAGCTAAATTACATTTTAATGTAAAGTATATGTAATCATGATTGTCTTAGATTCTTTTTCATGGCTACTCTAATCAATTTTTTATTTAAATGATTATATAGGATATTTATTTGCTGTTCCCTTATTTGTATTTACTTATTTATTTCCGGCCCTCGAGACCGCGACGGATCCCCGATCTGGCCCCTTAGCCAAAAAGTTTGTAGACCCCTGTTCTAGACAGGTGCTTTTCTCGCTGTATTTGTTAGCAGATCTCCATACGTGTGATGATTTTCGTCAAACAGTATCCCCTATTGCACGCGAATATAAATCGTTTTAGAGCTCAGCTCTCTGGCGCCTGTTTCCGGATTCAGCGGCGTCGACGTCGGCATCGGCGTAACCGCGCGTTGGGTTATGGGACATTTCCAATAATGACGTCACCCGTGTGACGCCATGAGGGACAAACTTAGCGGAAAAATTTCCCCGCTAAATTTAGCGGAAGACTTTTCGCGCTAAATTTACCGAAAAAATGTCCTCGCTAGATTTAGCGAAAAAAAATTCCCCGCTAAATCTAGCAAAAAATTTCCGCCTAAGTTTCGCGGAAAATTGTCCCGCGAAATTTAGCGGAAAACTTTCCCAGCTATATTTTGTGGGGAAATCGGCGTCACGTGACATCGATACCAATTCAGCTTCCGCGCTAATATTAGCGGGTAAATTTTCGCTAAATTTCCCCGCTAAATATAGCGCAAAAATTTCGGCTAAATTTCCCGCTCAATTTAGCGGGAAAATGTTGGCGAATTTCCAGCTACATTTAGCGGGGAAATTTTCACCTAATTTAGCGAGACATTTAGCGAAAATTATCAGCTAAATGGGAGAAAAGCCGGAGAGGAGCAGGGGAGGGTACGGAGGGAGAGGAGGGGACATACCCGCCCCTCCTCCTCCTCCTCAAGAGTTGCGCTCTAGTTCGGCATCACAGAGAATTGTAAACGTCTTTCATTTTTTATAAACCTGATTACTTTTCTTAGGCCTGCGATGTTTAAAATAAATACAAAATCAAAATCGTATCATTGTCGAAAGATTCAAACAGTTACAGACTGCATACTTCAGTCATTCGATGCGCGTTCGTCATGCGTTCGTCGTCTGCAGCTGGTATCTCAAGACGTCTCAAGGACCGGAAGTTGTCGTCGCAAATATTCCAGAAACAACCGATTCTCGGAACTCTTCTGTCGTGGTAAGTGTGAAATCTAGGCTTCTTTTATCTATTATTTAGAGACGTTTAAATTCCAAGTTCAATTTTTGGCCGATCATTCTTTCGGAGTGGATTCCAGTCCCGTGTAGTCGTCCATTACAACGCCCCTAGCAACGGTTTGTTTGAAGCACTTACGGGGTCAATTGAGAATTGCGTGTAGTACTGAGCACAGAATGGGTCTGTCGTCTGAGTTACAAAGCGTCCTCTGCAATTTCACAATTGAGACTGCATGCGTACTGGAGCATAAAATCGAGTATCCTCCTCCTTCCTTGGATTAAATAGTTATACACAAAAACTTATGTTTCTAGTTCATCGTGGGACAGCATTCATACGGGAGCTTCTGAAAGTGCAGGAACTAATTTTTGTCTTTATTTTATTCGAAGCTCCACATTATATTCAAATGAGTCTCGTGCGTTATGCTTTTTTATAGACTGAGCGTGGGCCTTACTTGAAAAGTAGATATTAAAATGATAGACAATATTTTTGTTTTCCTTCAAAGGTTACAGAAACCACGCGAAATGTTAGCGTCCGCAGGGGGTTCTGTCAGCGGCTGCATTAGCATCCCGGTTTTATACCTGGTGACATGTGAGAAACAGGGTGCTATGGGCCATCATGAAAATGACATGCTAAGATTTGATGACTATAAAATGTATATCTTGCTTTAAAGCGCAATCAAAACCATACTGGTTTTGCTGTCATAACCTAAATCGGATCAAGCAGAGCCAGCAGCAAAGAAATGTTATACTGAACGCGCTGCTACTTGTCTTTTTAGTTTTTTTATAATTTAATTGGTCAATTTGCAGTAATGCTTACTGAAAATAAAACGCCATACTCTAATTTCGTCAAGAAAGGAGCGTTTATTGCTTTTTTAACACTTTGCTTCGTTCATCAATCAAGTGGTGCCAATTGCAAGCCAGACAAAATTCGAAAGGAAGAAAAAAAATATTTTGCAAGTGCAGTTTCGTGCACGCGCACATACATACACGTACACGTACGCGCACACGCACACGCATACACACGCTGGTACACACACACACACACACACGCACACACGCAAACGCACGCACACACGCGCACACACTTGTAAAGACACGCACACGGACGCACGCACGCGCCGGCAGAGAAAAGAGGAGTGAGTTTGTATGTGTGTGCCAGACAGATAAGGACAGACAGACAGACCGAGTTACAACTTACTGGTTGGTTCTGCACCGGCTATTATAAATAATTCATCTTACATTACCTCCGTGCCTTTTTTTATAAGATCATGCCGCCGCCCTGCCCTTCTATAAAATCTTAACAGTATTACGACCACTTGTTAAATTTGCGTGCTTCTATTTTGTATTACATTTTTTTACTTGCATGTTTTCTACTTCTTGTTTTCTCGCCGAAGTCGCTAGTTCATAGAAATAAGTACTGGGACTAACATTTCCATACCTCAGTTTTACCTTCTCTCTGTTCCTGCAAATATTACAAGCAACACTAGGACAAATATTTTCTTTATTATGCGATTTTTAGTTTTATGTTGGAGTCAAAACTTTTTCAATTAACGTACTAGCGTGAAATATGTTTTGTAGTGAATGAAAAGTACTGACGAAGAAAGATTAAAGCTGGAGCCTACATTATATGAGGCTCTCTTATAAGGCAACATCTAAAATCATATAATTGTTTTTTGAAATACAATTTTAATATGGCCAGAGCGTAGCCAAGTTAGCATTGTACGGAGCGGCCAGGCAGATGCACAATGATTGAGCAGTTTTTTTCCTTTGCGGCTTTTTTTGAAGATTCCAGTAAACTCTCAAAGCCTTTCGCATGTTATAATTTAGAACGTCCTTAATAAATAACATGTTGCAAAAAAAAAAAACGAAAAAAAGAAAAAAAGAAGAAAATTGTGAGGCAGCATTGAGGAAGTCTCACGTTCGTCAAAATTGTGCCCGGTACATTGCTTGTTTTAGTGTCAAGCGCGCACATGTTTACATCATTTAATCTTTAGTTTTGGTTTTACATTCCTTTACCTGTGTAGTTCATTTCAATACACAATAATATTTAGAGCCACGCTCAAAAAGCAACCGATGTCGATGATTATCATTCGTCGGATATAAACACAAATTATTCATAAATACCATCTTCTCAAAACTTTCAGTTCACGTCCTTCGTGCGAAGTTTAGAAGTTTTCTAGAATTCATTCAGCAAGCAGCCACATTTAATGCACCTCCCCCTCCCCTAAGAGGCTTAAGAACAATTGTTTGAAACTTCGGTGTTGTCTTGTCTCTGCAAATAGTTCGGACCGGGTCCTACCGGCGCATTGAAAGGAAGCGGTGGGGCTCTTATCTCCCACCTAGCAAAGAGGGCTCAGGCGTCAGATTGCCGCCACAAACCGATCAATAGTCGCTTAGAGGAGCAGGTTACTTGACTAATGTATTTGTCCAGTAAACAGTTAAGATCAGTGGGTGTCACCGAATTTAGCGCGAAATCAGCAACGCTTCGAAAATAGAAAATGTCTTCGCCCAAAAAGATTCGCACCCCCCCCACCCAAAAAAAAGGAATGACGAAGAAACAAATAAAACTAACGTTAATTTAACTTCTCGTCGTCATTATTTCGAATAGTTTTTGTCTAATTAACCTAACTACAATAACACTTCTGCTACAACGAGCGATGCTTAAGTTTATAGAATTACCCGAGGAAAACCTCTTAGGCAATCGAGGTGCCGCTAAAGGCCTCGGAGAAACTCATTGGTCAAGTGATTTTTTTTAGGCGGCGCTTTATCTCAATGGGCCGTTTCCCAACTGAATATATTGGAAGAGAAGAAATATAAAGGTAATCTAGGCGCGCTAATGTTACAACCCATACTTTATTTAGATGGGCACACATGTTTCAACAAGCCATACTTTATTTAGATGGGCACACATGTTTCAAGTGCTTTGCTGTGAATCCCTATTTTTTCGGTTTAGCTACATTTTAGAGTACTATATTAAAACTATACTAGAATGAGTATGTTGTCTCCTCTCAGTCTCAAAATCACGCGTGTTTGCATATGCTCCTACGTGGACAACGTAGAGCCAAATCTAAAGGATAACTCCGGTACACTTTCCCGATTTTAGGGTTCCGGCTGTTCTTAGTGAAGGAAGTGTGCCTGAACTATCGGGTGTCAACTTTTTGTTTCTCGATGCCTCGTGCAACTTTGTAGACATCTATCTCAAAGTTTTGTTTTGGGGTTCTACGGCGAAACCATAACAACCGGCTCGAGCATGATGGCTAAACCCTTGTGATCAGCTGCGTGGCCAAATATGTGTGACTCAAAGCTCGTACCGCGATACCGCAAAACGTGTGACTGGCCTAGTCACAAGGGCAGTTCCGACCGGTCAGGTAAGAAGCTGCTGCTGTTTTACTCGTCGGCTTCCTAGATATTCAACGTACGTAGCTAATATTTAAGGGAAGCTGAAGGGGTTCTCGAATAAAACGAGTTAGAGGTGCATTCTAGCGTGTGAGTTTGAATATCACAAACATTTGATCCGAACGTATCGATAACAGCAAAAAAAAAAAGAAAAAAAAAACCCGCTGGGTGTGAAGTCGTAACAAGAGGTATCAGCGGCCTCGAGCGAGCCGCTTGTGAGGGAACGCGTCCAACGCTTTTGACTCTTCGGGTAATGCTCGTGGAAAGTGCGGAAATGTTGAGATCTGTATAATACCTTATACAGGATGTGAAAAAGAGCTCGGAAAACATGGACTTCGAAGAAGAACAAACACGACAGGACAATGCTGGCCCAACTGGCCCAGTTCCCGAACTGGCCCAGTTCACCACCTTATTACAGTATGTCATCATTCTCTCCTCCCACCGAACGCGACGGGAAAGAGGTGCTTCAGCGCTATTTTGAAAGCGCCAATGTTACTACTTGGCGCATTAATGCGCAATATAATTATGATATTCGTAATTCTAGAAAACAAGTAAAGACTGTTGAAGATTTTTTTTTCGAAATACTAAATTGCTTTAGCTTTCTTCTAATAAACATGCATCAAGTTTCCGGCCGAAAGCGAGTTTGCCACGATGAACGCAGATTCAGAACAAGCCCCCACTTACATTTTGAGAACTACAATCTTGGTGGTGTGCAATGCATGTTGCGGAAGCGTTATGGAAGCCAATCGGAAGCTCGCGCTAAGCGGGAATAGGAGTAAGTTGTGGCCACCAGCAGGTCCGTTCGATTTCCTTGCAGCGGTGCAGAGAAGTGTAGGGAAGTGCACTTCCGGTATGTGGAGATACGACCGGAAGTAGACCGCTTTACAGTTTTCTGCACCGGTGCAGGAGGTGCAGCTAAATCGAACGAGCCTAGTGAATGCCACCTTCGGCACCAGGGCGCGCCTGAGCGAGCAGAAACTCAATAATCTTCGTGCGCGATCGCCGAAGAGCTCTTGCAAACTATGGCCGCTATAACATAGCATAACAAGCAGAGACCGCCCCCAAGGACGACTGAAAATGCAGCAGAAAAACACGAAGTGGCAGTACGAACAAGAAGCTTGTGAGAAAACAAAGATGACATCAAGGAACAAGGTTGCTTGACAAACAGCCAATCCGCTGAGAAGTTGGTGGCTTCCATTAGTGTAGAATTTTAGAAGTGTCCGTATTTAGTGTCCGTCAATCGATATCAATTATTTACTTTATTTGACTTTTAACCGGAGTTACACTGTAACCAACGTGCCCCATCGAAAACGTTAAGGGACGCAGAAGGTGTATATTCTGTCTCAGGAGTTGTGTGCAGCAAAGGCAAAAGCATAGGTGCGGGCAGACATGTACACGTTACCCCAAAAAAGTAACTAAATACCATTACTCGTTACTCGTTCAAAAAGTAACTAAATACGTTACTCGTTACCGATTCTCAAAAGGAGCGCGTGAGTTACCTCAAAAGTAACGAGTTACTTTTCACGTTACTTTGACGACCAAATACACAACTGTTTTTGTTTCATGGTTTATTGTTTTCTTTTAGTAGTCGTTGCACTTAAGCAATAGCTGCTTCTCGAAATTTTCATCAGTTATGTTTCCCCGCTTCCTTGAAAATACATTTCCGGTGACGCTGAAGCGTCGTTCTACTGACGCGCTCGAAGGAACAGCAGTGTTGTGCTTCAGGAAGAGCTGGTGAATCTTAGGGAACTGCGCCTTCACTGAGGACAGTGGGTAATGGGTTATGTGCCTTCCCGTGTTTGCAACCTCCGGTTTGCATTCGGTCCGTACCCGGTTCTAGAAAGTTCTACCAACGAACCTGATTGTGCTCGCTGGGTGAAGGACATTCCCAGCTGTAGAGTTCAGTACAGCAACGTTTATCGCTGGACACGTCAGTCGAACTGTTCGACTGACGTGTTCAGCGATATACGTTGCTGTATTATCATACTGTTAATTTGTTTTTCGGGTTTTCCATCTGACTTTGTCGCAATAGATACATACTAAGGCTAGAATAAAAACAAGGCCGCTTAAGCGGTGTTGTACACGTTACTCCTCAAAAGTAGCGAGATACCGTTACTCGTTACTTTGGCTTAAAAGTAACTAAATACCGTTACTCGTTCCTTTTCTGAAAAAGTAACTAAATACGTTGCTCGTTACCGAAAATAGTAACTAGGTACAAGTAACTCGTTACTTGTAACGTGTTACGTACATGTCTCGGTGCGGGCACATGGCTTTAGATTTGCTTTCTTTCCGCGAGTGCTCGTGAAAGGAAGGCAAATCTGAAAGCCAAGCGCTCGCACCTGTGCTTTTGCCTTTTCTGCACGCAACTCATGAGATGGAGTATAGAGGAGGGTTTAAACCACAAAATTTCATGTGCACCTGGATACTAAGCGCAGTATTTAAAGAAAGATAAAGCGGCGTATCTACACAGAAATGTTCGAACCAAATATTCCCATAGCAATTTTATACTCTCAGTCTTTATTGAAGAGCGAATGTCTTTTTTGTATGCTCCACAGAGCGGAACACACATTAACATTTTGGACGTGGGGGACCGTTCAGTTCATTCCTCGACGCAACGAAGACGTTTAAAGAAAACATTCTTGTCGTGTTAACTCTGCGTGTCAAATCATTTTTGTCCTTCGAAAGCGAAGATTCAGTTCACCCATTCCAGCATGAAATGGGCGACCTTCTACCAGTACTGTCATTCAGTTAACGGATGTTCAATTTATACAGTTCGACAGGCGGTGGTCGGGACTAATCGGCATACCCAGCTCCGTCAATCAATATTTTACTGCCAACAGAAAATTTGTTAATGAAAACTTTAGGAATCTGCGTTCAATAGTACATACGGTTGACTGCAAAGCGTCCTATTCTGCTGAAGTCGTCTGCCTCTCGTTCGAGATCAAACTTATTCACGAAAAAAGAGGGTACAATTTTGCTTTTTAATTATGTAACACTATGGTGCGAACAAATATGATTATCACGATGCTGCACTAAGCCTAAGTAACAGTCATCACTTGTAATTAATACGCGCCTTAAGACACCGCCTGCAGAACTAAAATATTGACCCTAAAGGTACAGAAAGGACTGTAATATAATGCAAGATAATAAACGAAACGTACGACTTTTTTTATACTAAGACCCGCTGAGCTGGCGGATTTTTCTAGCTTGACGCTAGAAGAACTGCGGTCGCTAGAGGACAAAAAGCAATTTTGATATCGGTTTCAGAAAGTGAGCAACACTCTTAGAAATGCCTGGGCGTCTAGATACCCGTGAAACACTAAAAGAGCCAATCTCTGTGATCTACGAAGTCAGCTCAGCGTATGATGAGGCGGAACATCCGTTTAGACCTAAAAATGAAGTCTGCCAATTGGCATTACGCAGTGCAAAGTGCCATGCTCGCAATGTATAATGCAACAGCCCAGACTTAAATTTGAGGCCTAAGAGATGTTCCGCCTCATCATTCGTTAAGCTGATTTTCTAGATAGCAGAGATTGACTCTTCGAGTGTTTTGGGCTAAGTAGACGTGCAGGTATTTCTTAGAGTGTACATTGCTATTTCATGGCGTTAGCCTTAGAAAGGTCTTTGAAGTCCTGCCAATTGTGGCCGTTGAAAACGTTGTGCATTTTCGTGCGCCACTTTTGTCTTCTAGGCTGTGCGAGAAAGGTTTGGGATCTTTTTCAAGGATTTGGGAACCGCTCCGAAGGTTTTGTTACGATTGTAAATTGTTCGCCCTAAACTGCTTTTACCCAACGAAAACAACCTAAAATTAAAAAAAAAACATTTCACAGTGTGTATAACTTTCTTCTTCTAATTGAAAATGTAATGGTTGAAAAATTTTCGCGCTCCCTGGAGTGTTTAGACTATGTACATCAAACATAGAAGTGTATGTCATTGATTCAATATACTGTAAACGACTTATTTTTCGCGGGCTCAATATTTCGCGATTTAGGTCAAAGCTGAAGTTTTGGAATAATTCGCGGGTTCTCCTTTTCGCGACGCGGTGCGATCTGAATATAGATTTTAATGTGTTTACATTTAAGCGTAATTGTTCGAGGGACCTATTTTCCACGAATGGTAGGCAATTCGCGAAATTCGCGAAAATTAGGTCCTCGTGAAATTTAGGTCGTTTACAGTATATGCACTTGGAAGCCTGTTTTAATGAAAAATATTAACAATTAAGAGTCCTTTCAGCTTTACCGGAACTCGCAAATAGATAATGGAAAATCTTTTTTAACCGACTCCTGACAAATGTTTTGATTGCTTTAGGAAATATCTTCAACTTTCTCGCATTATTAAAATGAGAATGTTCTATTGTACAAACAGGCCAGTACTTAATTTTTTCCAAAGACACAATATTATATGCGCTGCTCAATCGTTTAAATTATACGAACACCTGACTCACCACGAGTCCTTTGTTGTAACTCTTATAGGATTTTGCTTTCCGCAAAGTCAAAACACACAACAACGCCCAACGCTTCATTAGATATCTGTCTAAATAAAAAAATAGGGTGACATATAAAAGATAAATAGCTTCTGTCATGCGCAAACATTTTTTTTCCTCAGCTGAGAAAAATTAATTAATTTCAATAAAAATCTCGTTGCCATGTACCAAGTAACGGAAACTACGTATACTGATCCTTTCACCGCATGTCATAGCACAGCCGACGCTGTGAGCTTAGTGGCCAATCAAACGGCGCCATCAGGGGGATGGCATGGCGTTCGTTGTCATTCTGCCGTATGCTATGATATTTTAAGATTAGCAGGGCGTGACTAGGGCCGATCCCTTCATTGTCATTTCGCAGCCAACGAGATTGCGGTCTTCACTGATAAGATCACCGGCGAACGTCGATCCTCATCTTGCATGTATATACTCATCACTGTCATGTTTTCCGCGGTGCCGCGGCTCTCCAGATCAAAATAAATAAAGACTAAAAGTCTAAAAAGACAAAAGCAAGGCGCGCGAATTTATTAAGACACACCTACCATGTCTGAAAGTGTCAGTGATTTTAAAAGTCCTTCAACAGACTATTCGACCTACACATTATTTTAATACACAATGTCACAGGGCTCGCTTGTGTGAGATCTTTTAGCGGCGATGAGACGAAAAACCGTCCCATTAGCGTTAATTTTCGCGGACTTACGTCGATAGAAAATTTGGGGGACGTAAGCCCGCTAGACGAAGTAAGTAATACTAATTACCCTTTATTACTAACAATAATGAATACAATATAAGGATAGAAATGTTTTGCGCGTTCTTCCGCTGCACACTCTGCGTCTCCCGACTAGACCCGTAGAATTACGATACATTTCTTTGTTTTAAATTAAGTGTGCAATCCTGTTAGTCATACTTTTGACGCGAGAAGAAGAGCCACTTAAAACGTCTTTGTCTTCACAATTCGCCGAAGCCTCGTCTCAACATATATCCAAGCTCGCCCGCTATTATTCTTTTGTTTATTTCGGTCTGGTACGCGCCTTCATTGACAGCCCTCAAGGTGAAAACGAATGCGCAATGTTCCAGCTTAGTATAGGGACCTGCACCATAGAACACTGAGCAGGCCATTGGCTTCCAGTGGCGCTGCACCGGTTGAAACAGACATCTTTTGCCTCGCCAGTCGCCGAAGTCCCAACATAAGCCGTCGTGACAGACTCTGGAGGTAGGCGTGAGGTAATTGCTCGAAAACACAAACAATAGAAAACTAATAAAACAACAACAACAACAACCAGAGACTGCACTTGGGTGAACGTGAATAAAGAATGCAATGAAACGTTATATATCTAACAAACTTTGTGAGGCACTAACGAAGCGGTCGCGCTCCAGTGTGGCTTGCAATTTTTGTACTTGTCACACAATGAAGGCGTCGTTACTAAATTTTAAATATGCACTCACGAAGTACAGTTTAAATGCATTGAAACGTACCGCCCGACACGTGTTTACCTTATTTCACGCTTATTAAGCGAGCGATCAACTGCCACACAAGTCAACGGACTTTTTTTTTAAAGATAGGCAAGTGGTAAACTAATAATTACGAAAATAATAACATTGATTGACTAATGTTTTTTATTTATTTATTTGACAGCAATCTGTTGAGGACAACATTTCGGGATTCAAACCAAAAATAGGACATCTAAACAGTAAGAGGAAAGGGAACTAACCATCCAGGATGGCTAAGTAAACAAAGCCGGCGTTGTTTGAAGAAGACTACAGAATAACGGTTTCACTCTTTTCGTCCAGCAGTTCGCCTTAGTCTCTCCAACATCGGGACATACTAACTGTTTCGTTCGTCTTCCTGCCCTGCCGCCTTTGGCTGTCTGCAATATTAGCGTTACACTTTGCGAGGAAGCCACCTCGCTCGAGTATTTATATGGCGGCATCAAGCGTTGTTCCACGCGGCTCATCTCATCTGCGAAGACCAGCTCCTTCCTCTCATCTGCCAAGGAAAGGGTCTGCGCGTGGGACACGCGGACGGACTCCCCGCTATGACGTTGCCTAGCAACACCATCTCAAGGTTGTTATATTTTCTCGCTGTGTTTCGGGACAGCGCCTGGGAAGGAACTTGTCGTGCTAACGAGAAAGAACAGTGAGCGCCGGCTACGACGCAACCCAGGAAAGAGCTTCTTCCCCTGCCACGGAAAGAAAATTTCCTAGCAGGAATGAAGCTCATAAAAGCGGTAGCTTAGCCAAAAAGCGCCCGTCTGCCGATGTATTTTTCAGTACGGAAGACTTCTTTTCTTCTTTTTTTCTTTCTGACAGGCACTTTAACGGTGCTTGGAATATAGGAATTGGGTGTTGCTTATATATGACGGATTATTTAGGCTTCCTATTTACGCGTTACATTCTCGGAATATTTTGTTGCTGTTGTTGCTTATTGGAGCGCACAAATTTGTCCAAGTATTTAGATGCACTCGGAGAATTGTGGAGCGCCGACTTTCCCGCCAAGCGAGAGAGAGAGTCACTCCCTTCAATCTACTGAGATAACTCGGTGAATGACGGTGCTAAAAATATGTCTAAATCAAAAAAAATATAAACCGTCTGCGCTGTGGCACTGAACATGAGGTTTCGCCATGTTTCAGTGTCACAGCGCAGCTAGACTGCTTTGTTTCAAGTGTAAACATGTTTTCAGCCCCGACATTCACCCAGCTTCCTCCGCAGATTACAGAGATTGGTTTCGCCAAGTGCTTCGCGGTGAAATACAGGGAGCACATTTCTTTGAATTTCCATGCTAAAAAACTTTTCCCATTGATGCTTTGCCACGGAGCACTCTAAGAGGCTATTAATGACATGTACAAGATAGCCAGGCCTATGACACGTACAAAAACGCTTCCTACCTAAACAGTAAGACATGCAACGTGATACTGAACACGATGTTAGGCCTTGTTACGTGCTACTCAGCGTCACACTGCAGACTTTATTTTCGTTGCCGAAAAACATTTTCCAGTCAAACCCGTACACAAATGAAAACCTGCGCTTTAACGTTCTCGCAAACCACCCAGGTAACCAATTGCTGCGAACAACTAAAGGATTCGATAAAATAACAAATTTAAGAATACAATTTGACCCGAAAAAGTGTTACGTTCGCAGACATAATGAGCGAGCTAAACGTGCCGTTCACTGTCCCAACGCACGTGCATCTTTTGGGGGCGTTATTATAACATGAGGTATGTCATTCGCTGGGGCCTTTATGTCGCTCGCGCGGATTTGCTGCACGTGCGGATATCACGGTCGGCTGTCCGAGTTCTCTGAAAGAGTGTGGACGCACCAAGACATTTTAGAGCAAATTACTATTATTTGCCGCGCTTCGCTTTTTTTTCTGTAATCCAATTTATTTCTATAAAAAAATAGCCAAAGCAAAAAAAAAAAAAAAACTGAGCAGGTAAATGCTGTTTTTAGTAACATTAAGTATGGCGTTTTCAGTTTAAACACTATATCCCCCATCCTTATTCCCTGCTTTATTTTTTTCCCCAATTTCTCTCAGTAAATTGTTGTCAGTGATTTCTTTCATCGTATTTCCTTGAGAAGAAGTAGATGCGCGCGCCTTATTTATGAAAAATATTTAAAAACAAATAGGAGGGTGGGTGTTTCCGATGAAATATGGTATCCTGTTTTGAGAAAGAGCTCTACTCCGTCTCGCTTTTAAGTGTCACCGCAGCCGACGCTACGGACCTGTGGAGCCAATCAGAACGGCGTCAACAGTGCTTCGCCGCCGCGCTCATGGTCTTTGTGCGTTTACCACCATCGACGAGACAAATCACGTGCAGGAAATGCGCCGCCACCTTGCGCCCTTTATTTTTCAGCGCGCGATTGGTTTCGCCAGTGAACCCACGGCTAAAACTAACGCCGGGACGGTAGACTTTTGACGCTGTTTTATTGACTGCATTGAATGATAGCGTCGGCTGCCGTCGAACTTAGAGTGA